>JAODAL010004026.1:0-163377 GCA_025379985.1 Phyllomedusa bahiana | reverse complement strand
GGGTTTTCTGACAGGACCGATCTCTAAAACCCCTTTGCGGGAAGGGCTTTTATACATTTATTTTAAGTGAGATATCCAGGATAGATTTGAAAAAACTTAAAAACATTTTCCCTAAAACAGGGGTTTGCTTATGGCCTATAGTTTCCTGGACCCTTTTTTGCCCCCTTTTTTTGAATTTTGGGCCCCACATTTGCTATGCCCCAAATCCTTTGGGCATACCCGTTATTGGGGTTTCCATGTTTTTAAAGAATAGGGGTATCTTGAACATTAATCTCTTAGGAAGTGGGTGTATCCCATCTGGACTTTTTGGGGCTTCTTATGCAATGGAAGACTTTTGCCCCCAAAAGGTGTGATGTGGTTAGCATATCCGTGTTAAATATCCTGCATGTCTGAAAATCTGGATCCATCCACAAAAAGAACCAAAATGGGTTCAAAGAAAGGTAACCCCTCTTCATGACTTTAAAAAAATCAGGCTTTCTTCATGCCCCCGTTTTTTCGATTCCTCTTATCCTATTCCCCCTTGGGGAAGGGGAAGTAAGGGGGCTGGATGAAGAAAAAAAACAGCGCCAGAAGGTGACGTTATCGGCAGGAGGGAGAACATGAACCCTGGACGCGTCAGAGATGTTGCGGGTTGAGAATGGCGGAGATGTAGTAAAGCAGAAGGGAGGGAGTACCGACTATGATACCCGTGTTTTATAGCAGACTTGGGCTGCAATTACGCTTTTAAACGGAAGGGTCCTCCCTTGGCTGGGTCCACCCTTTTGCGAGTAGACCCAAGGCCCGTTTCGGCCTGTGGGCCCTTTGTAGAAACCCCCCAGAGTATGCCCTTTCCCCTTTCCGATACAAAGAGCTTAAAGGTTTTGGTAGGCTGGAGGCCTACTGCGGGGCCCCGTGGAAAATAGTTTTTCAGTTCGGGAAAGGACTAAAGATCTTCTAAAAGGTGGGGAGGGTAGTTTTCTGTTCAAAAAAAGGTGCATGGAGTGGTGAACTGGAATCCAAGAGCGACAATAGGATTAGACCAAGAAATGTCTGGAGCTGCTTGCATTTTTGGTCTTGAACCCCTTGTATTCCCTTTTCCCTTCGGGGTGAGGTTTTCTTGCTTGATGGAGGGCAATGACCGAAATTTATTTGTTCTGGCACCCATTGGGATTTGTTGGTTTCCCCTTTTCTTCCAGGAACGGATGGTTCAGGGTTTTTGCCATCACAAGGGTGTTGACATACCAGAAGGTCATCCACATAATAAAGGACGCCCACCGGTGAAAGTTTTCCACCCTTTTTTGTCTGGAATCCCCTTGTAAATTGCTAGGGTGTTAGTGTCCTTGTGGCAAGCCACCCATTTTATTGGGTTTGTCTTTGGGGGGGCGAAAAGATTTGCACGCGGTCGGGCCCTGTAGCTTTGAATAATAACTGTGAAATTTTTGGTCTGGGGCACATTGGAAGCAGAGTGTGGGGGTTCTGCAGGGGGGTCTAAAGTGGTAGCCTCATCCCCCCGCTAAAAGGTCTTGTTTTACGAAACGGGGGGGTGGCCTTTCCCACCTTCTTTTCCCCGGGCAAGGGTGTTGCTGGATAATTGTATAGGGGCTCCTTTTTTGAAGAAGTGCCTTTTTTTGCTTGGGATTGCCTCAGTTTGGGGAAAATAGAAATGGGTTGGGCATCTTGGCCCCCGTTCCCGGGCTTCAGATGCACGGTCATGGGGAAACAGTCTTCCAAATATCTCAGGTCCATGGACATAAGTGAGACGGATATGGTGCAAAATTTGTGGTTCTCCGGCTAGAAGGGTTAAAAAGGGGTGAGGGAGGGGGAGTTGTCCCATGCCCATCCTTTAGGTCCCCGTTGGGGGGGAAATTCTTGGGGGGAAGTATCTTGGCTGGTTTTTGATTTTCAGCAGGGTTTTATGGTATAGAAAAAACGATTTGCAGGTATTTGGGGGGGGTTTTAGTGGCCAAAAAGGGGACTGGAGGATTGTCTTGGTACGACCCACCCCCCAACAGGAGACTTTTTTGGACAGAATTGGGTTTAATCACAATGGTTGATTAAATTTGGGGTGCCCCCGGTTAAATGGAAATGGGTTGGGTTCCTTAAATCAAAGCGTAAGTGTGGTTTTTGGACATGTGGAGGTGGCCCCCTTATTGAGAACGTCCCTAGTAGTGTTGATGAAAATGGGGTGGATATGGTTGCCCCTGTCCTTGGATGCTGGGTTCGGGGGAGGGTCTGTATATTCAAGCGGTGTCCCTACCCCCCTTTGGCTGTCCCCCCCCAAACCCTTGAGGGCGGAGGGCCCCGCATTCCTTTAACATGTCCTGGTTTTATGGGAGTTTTAAAACAAATGGAGGGACCCTTTGGGATAGGCTCCCGGGTCTTCACCTTCTTGCCCATCCGGAGCCCGACCCGGTTTTCCAGTTCCCCGCAGAAAGTTTTTTCATACCTTTGCCAAGGAGCGGTATTATGGTAAAGTCTTGTACTCGGCCAAAAATCTTTTGTTTTGTGGGTTCCCGCAGGGCCCCAAAAGGAAAGGTAACTCCGAGATTCGGTTCTCAAAGGGGAAAAAAAAATTAAAAAGAGAAAATTGAGTTTCTGTGATTTTTTTTTCCCTGTTTCCCCTTTTTCCTAGTGAATGTCGGTAAAATGATTGAAGTCGTTTTGCCCCCTTGGGTTTTTAGGTTCCACAAATTATCCTGCCCCCTGGCTAAATGGCGGTTGAAGAAAGTTTTGGCCTAATAGGCCAGTATGAATCCCCCGTTTTACCCCCTTTAAAAGGACCATAAATCTTTCCCAAATTTTGTTTAGTTTTGTTACTGCGCTATCTTCCTGTAAAAAGGGTAGGTTGTTTTCAGGGGCCGGCAATTTTATATTAAGAAGACGTTGACTTGGTGGGAATGTAACTAATATGTTCGGGCCTTGCACCCCCCCCCCCTGTAGTGGGCCCCGTGAGATCAGGTGGTCGCCGTAGTCAATTCCTAGCCCTCTCCTGGTCAGTGCTGCCCCCCCCAGTGCCCCGGGGGGGTTTCTATGCGTGGGTCAGTGGTGTGCCCTGCGCAGCTAGCCCAATATTTGCTTTGGGTTGTTTTGGCTCTCCGTCGTTCTTCCCGCTTTCCTCCTGCATCCCCCATGCTGTTGGAGTGCTCCCCCGTATCTTCTCCTCCAGTACATAAGGTTTCACTGTGGGCTGGCTGGGTGGGGCGCCATAAACCCCCGTATCTGCATCCATAATTGGACTACAGTGATATGTTACCATTTGTTCCGGAAGTGGAAGTGTTCCCCCGGGAAAGGGGGGGCATTAACCCCGAAGGAAGGGCGTGACTTTCCAATGGGAGAGCAGGTGGGGTGGAAAGGGGGGGAAAGGAAAATGAATGGAAGGGGGGGGTTGGCACTAAAGGTTCGGTTTTTTTGGGTGTACTGGGCAGGGTGGGCGTGGGGTGGTTACAGGGGGGGTTGGGGGTTGTGTCACAGGTGGGTGTTTTAGGGGTGGTTCCCCCATTGTTGCTGGTTTTTTTTAACCCCTGACTTTGTCTCCACCCCCCGGACAAGTCCCCCGCCTAAGGGGTCGGACGTATTCACCTTGTTTGGCATGCATCGATAGATTATGTCACATGGCAGCTGAGCCCCAGGGCCCACCCCTTTTCTATGAATCCCTATAGTTACACTGTAAGGATTGCCCTCAACAAAATTCCAAAAATTTTAATCTAAAATTTCTCTGTATCACCCTCAGCATTTCCTCTCTTCAAAAGCTTTTGAGGTCTTAAAAACACTTTAGCTACTTGCAAATTTCTTCGGCTACTTCACTTACTTCTTCGTATCAACAATGAGACACTTCTCTAACGTTCTTAGTTCCCTCTAAAACCAGCAGATGGCGCTGTGCACTAAACTCAAAACTCACATACCAAAACTTCTTTGTTTCTATCTGCAGGACACACACACGACAGACTCGACAGACGACAGACTCATATCAAATGTTAAAAAAAACGATTTCAGACAAGCTATCTCAGCCTTCCTCTACACCAAGGAAAGCCTGAATTCATGATTCCACCTTCAAATAAATTCTCAATTTTATCACAAGATCCCTTTTTTTCCTCCCAAGCCAGCTGACCAGTCCACTGCTCCCACCGCAGGGACTTAGACCTCCCCTGTTACTCCCAGGGGAGATTCTCATAAACCACAGAGCTTTTTTTGCTCTGTTCTCAGCTGCCTTAACACCTTGCGTCCCAGCTCTGCTTTCAATCAGTTCCAAAACATTCAATACAAATAAAACAGAAAATACCCCACAAGTAGTTAATTTGACAGGTCATAGATTCAATAGCATGGGCCGACTGGTTGCCTGTCAGCGTGACCTAACAATTAACCGATGGACATAGTACAGCACCCACTAGACAGACGGATCTGCCCAGATAAGCAAAGCATAACTCTACTTACCCGGACAGATGTTCAGAAGAGTGATGGCACCTTATCCCTCCTCCGCGTCCGCCAGTAGAAGCTGCACCAGTTCAGTGTTCGGTTAATAAATCAGATCCAAGCCCATGCCCCACGTTGCAAGGCGACATCTGAAATGGAAAGTAGCTCAAAGGGGCTATTCTGTCCCTTGGGGGGGGTTCAAATTATCTGAAAAATAACAAAGGGTGCACCGAGAAAACACATCACAAACATGCCTTGCTTTCTATGAAAATTCTTTCTGATTTTATTCACAGAATGGTGGTTTTTTTATACCTTTTTGTAATTAGTAGATAAGGAGTATCACATGTGCTGGCTGTGAGGGGGCTATTGGCCCCGCTGTTATCTATTACACCACTCCTCACAGCTTCAGGAATGTCTAAAACACAGGGTGTAACTTTTTGACTAGGCGGCCATCTTTGATTACACGACGATCTATACAAAACTATACAGGCGGCCATTTTGTTTAAACCATTAATAAAAAAAAGTTATACATACAGCTTTTACATGCTATATTATATAGGTATGTGCCCATTATATATATGTATATGTGTATATGTGAGGTATATAATAACTAATACATTAAAATAGAGACACAAAGGATCACACATATATAACCTTTGTTCCAATCCACAACATCAGCATTTGAAAAGGGTTAGGCCAGCGCAAGACCAATAATAAATCTGGATACGCGGCTTAGTCTGGCTCATGCGGAAACAGGCGTTGACGGGCTTCGTCGGGATTGTCAAAAATGCTGGTTTTGCTATTGGTGGTCACCCTCAAATGGGCAGGATAGAGAAGCTGAAAGCGGTAATGCGTTCGTAGAGTAGATGGCATAAGGGGGTAAAGGCCTTTCTTTTGGAGGTTATGGCTGCTAAAAAAACCTGGAAGATTAGAATGGTGTTCCCGTCTATGGTGAGGGAGCGTTGGTTTCGATAGGCTTTCAGTATCATCTCCTTTACAGTCCAGTTGGCGTATCTTGCTATGATTTGACGTGGCCTGCCATCCCTCTCCCTCCGAGGTGGACCCAGGCGATATGCTCTGGCAGTGGGTGTCTTGGAGGGGAAGCGCCTCTACCTTCCCAGGTATACCAACAAAGCACAAATTTTTGCGATTTTCGAGATCCTCCAATTAGACGCGAAGGATAATAGTTGCGTTTCGGTTTTGTGAGATGTCATGTTCTGCGGAGGTGATGTTGGATTCACAGGAGGCAATTCTAGTTTCAAGGTCAACAATCTTCTGAGCGTTGGCAGTTATCTGCGTTAGTGCAGAGTTGATGGATGCTTGAATCATGTCGATTCGTTTGTCGAGATATGGTGTCATGAGACGAAAGATCTCCTGCGCCACAGAAATCGCTGGTTCTTTTTCCCGATGCTTGAGAGGCTTCCGGGCTGGTTGGGGGAGACAGATTAGGTGGTGTAATATCGTCGGTACCGAGAAGAATCTGTGACTTCTCTGCGGCTGTGGACTTGGAGGAGTTAGATTTCGGCATTGTTTTATCCTTTGCCCAGCGGGCCCTCTGGTTCGACGATGGAGATGGAGGGGGAAAATTTGAGAGAGTCTTTTTTGTCGCTGTGTTAGCGGAGCATAAGGATTGTATAGAAATTTGTCCATTATGGGCAAGGGGAGAGAGATGGCAGCCAGTGAGTATGTCAGACACTAGGCCCCCCCGTGGTTGATTTTCACTTTTTCATGTGAGGAAGCGAGCGGGGAGGTGGGTCAAGAATATGAGGTAGCGACAGTGAGGGTTATATTTGTCCCCAGAACAGTAGATCGTGGAGCAAGTTAAGTTGGGTGCAGTAGAATGGTTCTCCACTAGAGGTCCTTGATATACAGGGACGCTGTTGATGAGATGGAGGTCTGAAACAGAGGTATTTGAAGTGCCCACTAGGTGTCATTGTGGGCTAGCACACTGGCAGTGAAGGTAGTGCAGCTTTGTATCTCTGATAAAAGAAGGAGGTATAGCACAGGCGCAGGCACAGATGACTTATGTCCACTTAGGTTTTCGGCTGCAGGGTTATAGATCTGATGGGTAGTCCCTTTTGAGGACACTGTTAGAGTGAGGCTGGAGTATAGTATGCTTCAGAGTGTGCTGAGGTGAAATGGCGTAAGCACCCCAAGATGGCAGCCTTTCCCACCAAATTAACGGCTGTAGGGCAGGGGGTGAGAGAGCTCGACACACGGAGTAACGGTTCCTGCTGGTGGCTATTGGATTTGTTGTGATAGGGCTCCCTGTGGTCGCTGCCCAGTCACTGCCTACTCGATTGCGGAGGGAGGCAGCAGGCAATGGCAAGGTTCAGCCTTTGTTCTGAGGCTGCAGGTTTTTAAAATGGCGGTCTTTCCCGCCCCGAGAGGTGGTAAAGAAGGGGGAGGGAGACACCTGTGGCACTGATGGCTTGTTATGCCGCGACCCTCCAGAGAAGGAAATGATGGTGTGGGCCTTGGCTGAGTCAGTTGGAGGGGAGCTCCGGTGGAACTTAAGGGGTAAATGAAGGTTGTGTAGCTCGGCTGTGCGAGCGTTGAGTGAGAGGCGCAGGGTACCTTGCCCCAAGATGGCCGCGGTTCCCGCCACTAGGGAATGGTGAAGTCAGGAGAGGGGAGTGTGGACACCTGGGTGACTGGGGCCACGGGCTCGAGTTTAGTTCCTGGGCCTGCTACTATCTACCTAAGAGGAAAAAAGGTCATAAAATATAACTTTTAATTCTACACATTAAAACCACTAAATGCGCGACATCAATTTTAAAAGTACAAAAATCAACAGTACCTGGATAATAGAAAGAGGGGGACACAAGGAAACCTATAAGGCCCTAATTCAACTAATCCACCCTATCCTACAAAACAGACAGGCGTATCGCCCCGATAAGGGCGTTCCCGTCACAGACATGACCCTATTAACACTGGTCATAGAAAAAAACTGTTGCGTTTATAATATTTATAAAGTCCCATCCCAACATGTTTCGACCATTCAAATGATGTACTCTGGTCGCGTCAGGGGACAATAAAAAAGAAAAGAGACTATTATCAGACCAAACGCATATGTCAGGAAAGAAAATAAAGTACCGGCCTTAAAGCTGCACAGAACCGCTTCACATCCCGGCAGTCAAAGCAGAGTGGAAAAAAGAGCTTTCCATTTATAAGCTATGCAGCATACTTACAGATGATGGCAGTACTTTTGTATCTAAAAATAAATACAAGAGAAGTCTGCTTAGAGCTAAAATATAAAGTTCTAGTTGCCTTCCTTTGAGTCAAAACAATGTCTTCTGAAGGCAGCAAGCTGACACTGCTTACCTAGATTCAAGAGTTCATCCCTCACCCCGTCCGGGTCCCACAGCGCCGGCTGTGTTGAGGAGACGCCGCTGCTAGAGAGAGCACGCTTGATAAAGTGCGCACCTCAGCACCTGTGTGACGTCAGGAAAGTGCGTCCCGGGACGACGGAACTGCCCGCGACCGCGTCTATAGTTACGGCGCATGCGCGGACAGTCCGAGCACCCGAGCGAAGACACAGGCATTCACTTACAATAAAAATGCAGGAGCAAAGTTACACTCTGCATTCTATTGAATACAAAATGGCATTTAAGCGCAGAAAAGGGCAATCCTAGTGTTACGGATGTGGTAGTGGATCCTCTGGACCACCACAAGCGATGACGTAAGCCATGCCAGGGAACGGAATCTAAGTAGGTCCGGTTTTCAGCGGGGACCCCCCCAAAGGGGATGGACTTTGCTGCGGCGGATTATACCGGTCGCTACCTTGACGTGACTTGTGCGGTGGCAGCCGAGGTGTTGCGTGGTACAAAATCGTGAAGAAGGCTCGTAGTCGGGGACAGGCAGAAGGTCAGGACAGGTGGCAATGGTTCGTGGTCAAGGGACGGAGGCAGAAGGTACGGTACACACAGGGGCGTAACTAGAGAAGCCAGGGCCCCATAGCAAACTTTTGGATGGGCCCCCCCCCCTCCCTGACCACGACCATGTACCAGGACATGCTGTTAGATAATGTAGATAATACAAGGGGCAAATACCTCACCTTACATATCACATCATACTGCTCCCAAATCAAATCCACTATACCAAGACCAACATTACCAAGAACGCTAGTACACAAGGACCTGATTAAACCACCAGAACACGCCCACAAATTCCCACCACAGAGTTACTGAATAAGAACCCTACACTATTACTGCTCGTAACAAAGACCAATACTGTCTAATAATAATAATTATAAAATAATTATAGTGACCATAAAGTGTATATACTAGTGTCACAGGCTCTGCAGACTGTATTTTTAAACCCCACCATACAGTGACCATATAGTGGTAGAAAACCAGTGTACACAGGCTTGCAGACTGTATATTAGCCCATCCCATTTGACCATATAATGGTAGACACCAATGTACCCCGGCTCTGCAGACAGTATATTACCTCCATACAGTGCCCATATAGTGGTAGACAGCAGTGTACACAGGCTCTGCAGACTGTATATAAACCACCATACAGTGACCATATAGTGGTAGACACCAGTGTACACAGGCTCTGCAGATGTATAAAACCCCACCATACATTTGACCATATAGTGGTAGACAGCAGTGTACACAGCCTGTGCAGACTTTATAAGTGATTACAGTGCAGTTACATTTTGGACTCACTAGGTGCGTTTCTTGACCAGTCGTTGACTTTTTCTTTTGTTCTGCATCGGTCCAGTCCCCCATCTTGATGACATCTCCCCGACCACTTGTCCCTGCAGATTTAGACAAAAATATCTTAGAATCCTGACTTTTCCAGCACCTGCCCCTGGCTATATGGGGCCCATTTAGGCAGGCAGGGCTTAGATAGGATATATGGGGCCCCAAATAGGCAAGGTTTAGGTAGCCAATAGAGTGCCCATATAGGCAGGCGGGTTTAGGTAGCTATAGGGAGCCTTTACAGGAAGACAGGGGTTAGGTGGGCTATAGGGGCTATATAGGTAGGGTTTAGGTAGCTAAAGGGTCCCATATAAGTAGCCCGGGCAGGCTTGGGGGGGTTTAAAAACAGGCGGCTTGTGGGGGTATACGGCAGGCATATAGGGGTGTAGAGGCAGGCATATGGGGGCTGTACGGGCAGGAATATGGGGGCTGTATAGGCAGGCAGGCAATTTAGGGGGCTGTATAGGCAGGCAGGCAGATAGGGGGCTGTATTGGCAGGCAAGCAGGCAGATAGGGGGCTGTTAGGCAGGCAGGCATATAGGGGGCTGTATAGGCAGGAGGCATATAGGGGCTGTATTAGGCAGGCAAGGCAGACATATAGGGGGCTGAAATATGGCAGGCAGGCAGGATATAGGGGGGCTGTTAGGCAGGCATATAGGGGGCTGTATAGGCAGGCAGGCAGGCAAATTGGGGGCTATATAGGCAGGCCGGCATATGGGGGGTTTGTATAGGCAGGCAGGCAAAATGGGGGCTATAGGCAGGCATATGGGGGGCTATAGGCAGGATATGGGGCTATAGGTAGGCATATGGCGGGCTATAGGCAGGCATATGGGGGGCTATAGCAGGCATATGGGGGCTATAGGCAGGCTTTATGGGGGGCTATGGCAGGCATAGGGGGTGCTTATAGGAAGGGCATATGGGGGCTTTAGGCAGGCATTATGGGGGTATAGGCAGGCATTATGGGGGCTATGGTAGGCATATGGGGGTATAGGCAGGCATATGGGGGGCTATAGGCAGGCTTTTGGGGGCTATAGGCAGGCATATGGGGGAGTTTAGGCAGGCATCTGGGGGGCTTTTAGGCAGGCTAGGGGGGGGTATAGGTTAGGAAATTATGGGGGGCTTTAGGCAGGCATATGGGGGCTATAGGCAGGCAATGGGGGGGGCTATAGGCAGGCATTGGGGGGCTTTAGGCAGGCATATGGGGCTATAGGCAGGCATATGGGGGGTATAGGTAGGCATATGGGGGTTTAGGCAGGCATATGGGGGGTTTAGGCAGGCATATGGGGGGGCTATAGGCAGGCATTTGGGGGGCTATAGGCAGGCTTTATGGGGGTAAAAGGTATTTCTTATGGGGGGGTATAGGTAGTAATATGGGGGGCTGTAGGCATATGGGGGGCTATAGGCAGGCTATGGGGGGTTTGGCAGGCATATGGGGGGTATAGGCAGGCATATGGGGGCAATAGGCAGGCCTATGGGGGGCTATAGGCAGGCCCATATGGGGGGGTATAGGTAGGCATATGGGGGGCTATAGGCAGGCTATGGGGGGGTACAGGCAGGCATATGGGGGGGTATAGGCAGGCATATGGGGGGGTTTTAGGCAGGCATATGGGGGCTATAGGCAGGATATGGGGGGCTATAGGCAGCTATGGGGGCTATGGGGAAAGCATATGGGGGCTATAGGGCAGGCATATGGGGGGCTATAGGCAGGCATATGGGGTAGATAAAATAAGAAAAACTTACTCACCTCGGTCCACGCTCCCCCGTTGCGCCGCTCGCTCCGCTCTGCTGCTCTCCCTTCAGCCTCTGCGCTCAGCGCGGGCGGCGCGGTGATGTGACGTCACCGCCGCGCACCCACGTGACCACAGAGGGCGGCCCGGGGGAAGTAAAGAGCGGAGCGATCGGGCTCCGTCCTGCTAATACCCAGCAGCACTGCCTCTGAACGCTGGGCCGGGGGGCCGGGCGTTCAGGGGGGAGTATGCGCTGGGCCCCGAGCTCCCCGCCCGCCGCAGTGAACTGTTAAGTTCACTGCCGGCGGGCCCAGGAGCGGCATTACCGGGGTAGCGGACGCAGTAGCAGCTGCCCCGGGGCCCCCTAACCGCAGGGGCCCTGTAGCAAAATGTACCCCTGTACCCGTTGTTACGCCCCTGGGTACACAGTAAACGGGATAAGACACTTTTGGAAACGCTTCCTCCCAGGCACAAGGCACTAAAGATTCGGCAAAGGGCTGGGGAAGAGGCAGGGCTTAAATAGGGTCCGTGCCCGGTGAGAACCAAAACACGGCCACTGTCCCTTTAAAATCTCCCGGCAGTGCCGCGCGGCGCGCACCTAGAGGGCCCCGGTGCACCCGGCCGGCCAGCAGGAGCGCGCGCCAGGACGGGACCAGGAGCGGTGACGGGTAAGTGCGCCCCAGACGTGCGGGGTGTCCGCGGTCCGAGTGTCGGGCCGCCGGCACCGGCCCCAGCAGGAGGTGCTGCGGCGTTGCGGGTGTGCTGCGACCCGACACGAGGGTCGCAGGGACACCGTAAAAGTACCCCCCCCTTAGGCCTCCCCCTCTTTCTGGCCGCATAAACTTAGACAAGAGGACCCCTATCCAGGATGTTTTCCTCCAGCTCCCACGACCTATCCTTGGCCCAAACCCCTTCCCCCGTCCACCAAAAAAATCGTCTCCCCCGAAACCTCTTAGTGGCCAAAATCTCTTTGACGGCAAAAATATTGGTGGAATCAGCTACGGGAGACGGGGAAACCATGGACGAGAGAAGCGGTTATGGGTGACCGGCTTCAGTAGGGAGACATGGAAGGAGTTTGGGAGGCGCATGGTCGGAGGGAGCCGGAGCTTGTAGGCCACAGGATTAATGCGTCTCAGGACTTCAAAGGGACCTAAAAAACGGGGACCCAGCTTGTAGCTGGGGTTATTAAAACAGATATAATTGGCAGACAGCCACACCTTATCCCCGGGACAAAGGAAGGAGGGGGGTCTTCTTTTTTGTCCCTTGGGTCTTCATAAGGGCCAAGGCCTGAAGCAGGGACTGGGCCGTCTCCTCCAGACAGCGGATAGGTCACGGACCAGACTGTCCCCAGCAGAGACATCGGAGGAGGCAGAGGGCAGGGGCGGGGATGCCCACCAAAGACAATGCAGAAGGGGGATGCCTCAGCGGAAATCAGAGTCCAGGGAATTATACGAAAATTCCGCCCAAGGTAGTAGACTGGACCAGTCATCCTGTTTGGCAGAAGTGAAGTGGCGGATATAAGTACCTAGTATCTGATTCACCCTATCC
Source organism: Phyllomedusa bahiana (assembly GCA_025379985.1). Taxonomy (NCBI): domain Eukaryota; kingdom Metazoa; phylum Chordata; class Amphibia; order Anura; family Hylidae; genus Phyllomedusa; species Phyllomedusa bahiana. The sequence goes on along the minus strand of JAODAL010004026.1, from coordinate 151,001 downwards.
TCTTGCCCATTGGATTGTGGGTGGTAGCAGAGGAGAAGTCCGTTCCATTGCAGTAGCGAGCAGAGGCCTCGCCAAAATCTCGAGACGAACTGGACTCCCCGGTCCGAGAACTTGTGTAAGGGGAGTCCTTTGCAGACGGAAAATGTGTTTTAAAAAAAATATTGGCGAGCCGAGGCGCAGAAGGAAGGCCCGGCAAGGGAACAAAATGAGCCATTTTGGAAAAACGGTCAGTGACCACCCAAATGACCATTACCTTCAGAGGGTGGTAAGTCAGTTATGAAGTCCATGGCAATATGGCTCCAAGGACAGCTAGGCACCGGCAGAGGTTAGAGTAGCCCGCAGGTCTTTGGCGAGGTGACTTATTGCGGGCACCAGGTGGTGCAGGCCCCACAAAACTCCTTTACATCGTTAACGAGACCAGGCCACCAGTAGAAAACCCGGGAAATCAAGAACAAGACCTTCGAACCCCAGGGTGTCCGGCTATGCGGGAACAGTGACCCAATTTCAGGACCCTCAACCGGAGCGCAGGGCGCACATACGTCTTCCCTGGGGGTACACCTTGGAGGTTAGTGGGAGCCACAAAACATCAGACGTTCCGGGGGTACAATATGTTGTGGGGAGACCTCTTCCTCCCCACTAACATCGGAGGCACGGGAAAGAGCATCGGCCTTGAGGTTCTTTTCTGCCCGGGCGGAAGTGGATGATGTAGTTGAAACGGGCAAAGAACAGAGACCATCTCGCTTGACGAGGATTCAGACGTTGTGCTGTCTGGAGATAGAGGAGGTTTTTGTGGGTCAGTGAAGATATTCAGGGGAAACGAGCACCCTCCAGGAGGTGGCGCCATTCTTCTAGGGCAATTTTTAATGGCTAAAATTTTCCGATCCCCGATATTTTGTTCTTCTTGCTGGTGAAAAGGGCCCTGGAAAAAAAACCCGAAAGGGTCCGATTTTGCCCTTCCCCCCTTTTTTGGGTGGCAGTGCTCCACTTAGGGAAGAGGGCCCCATTTCCGAAAAAAGGGGTTTTTCCGGGGTTTTGGGCCCCGGGAAAACCCACCGGTGTGGAGGGCGAATGCTCCCTTTTAAACGGGAAAAGACTTCTTCGGCGGCCGGAGGCCCCCTTTTTGGGTTTGGGAAAGTTTTTTAGTAAGGGCCACAATTGGTGTTCCCAAACTTTGAAAAGCGCGGGGTTTAATTTCCCCGGAAAAATTTTGCGAAACCCGGAAAGTTGTATACCCCGCAGGCCCAAAGGTGGGCCCCCAGTAGGATGGCAGAGTTTTTTGGTGGGGCCACCCCGGGGAACCCCGTATCAGAAAATTATGAAACCCAAAGGGAAAAGGGAGGGGGTTTTGGTAAAAAAAGGCATTTTTTCCAGTTTAGCGTATAGATGGTTTTTTCGGCGAAAGGGTCTCAGGACCGGGCGCAAAATGTAACGGGTGGGACCCAGTTGGGTTTGAAAATTTCCCAGGAGGGTTCCCCCAAGTAACACTACACAAAAAAAATGGAGGTCCCTGAAAATGTCATTGAAAAATTTCCCGGGAAGAGGGCCGGAGCGTTGCATAACCCAAAAGGGCATTACCAATATCAAAGTCCCCACCCACGGTATTGAAGGCCGTCTTCCACTCGTCGCCTTCCCCGGACCCAGTGGGTTATAGCCCCCCCCCAAGCCCAAATTTTGGAAAAGCCCTTGGGCCCCCCCGGAGACGGTAAAAGGTTCCGTGTTTAAAAGCAAGGGTACGGGTTTTGGGATGGGATTTTTTTTTTGACCACGGTATTCAATGCAGGGCCCAAGGGTCCATCTTTTTTTTCCCCCACAAAAAAAACCCGGCACCCGGGGGGGAAAAGGGTAGATTTGGGGTAAAAACCCCTTTAATAGATTTTCTTCTACATGGGCCGGACAGGGCCCAAGTTTGGTACGGAGAGCGGGTAAAACCCTACCCCGGGGGGGGAACTAGCCCCGGGTAGAAGGTCTATGGGGCAATAAAAGGGGCGATGAGGAGGAAGTGCCCTCAGCTCGTTTCTGGGAAAAAAAACGTTTTGGGAAAAGCCCTGAAAAAGGTTTCGGAAAACCCGGGTAGTGGCTTGGGAGAGGATGTGGGGACGGGGGGCGCCCCCGGGGGGGGGGGTTCCCAAAAGGGAAAACGAGACTTGCAGTGGGCCCCAAAAAAAAAACTTACCCGTTTTTCCAAAACCAGCATGGGGGTGACGCTGTAGCAAGGAACCCCCAGTAGAAAAACCCAAAAGGAAAAAAGGGGGTAACACGAAGAACGTGATTTTTTTCCCCCTGTGCAGGGCCCCTTTTTTGGAAAGGACCACGGGTTTTCCGCCCGGTAGTGGATGGGTCCCCAAATTTTTCACCCACTGACAGGGGGAAGGGGGAACCAAGGGGGGTCAAAAGGCGGAAACCCCCGGGAGAAAACGAACGGTCCCCCCAACAAAGCCCCCATAAATTTTCCATTTCGACCCGGGAACCTAAAAAGGGCCCGGCATTGGAAATGAGATTCCGGAATTGGACAAACCCCAGAGCTGGCAGCATGAGCCAGGGAGGGGTTACCACCCCTAGGGACGCCTCTTCCCAGGGAATTTCCCTGGGTGGTGCATTTCCCGGACTTTGGGGCCCGAAGAAGTGGGAAACCCCCTAGGGAAAAGTGTTCGGGCGCCCCCCGTAAAAGGACACAATTTTCCCTCACGCCGGGGGAAAGTCTTGCGGGGCCCAGGCGGGTACTGTCCACTTGAAATGCCCTTTTCCCAAGGTTTGGTGGGGGGAGGCAGGGGGGGCCCCCTAAAAACTTTGGGCGAAAGGGCCCGGGGAAACCCCGACGTTTTTTTGGAGCGGGTTTTCGGCCCTGGGGGAGCTCCTCCCCCTTTTAAATCCGAGAAAGGGAAAGTCTATGCGGTTTGCCAAAAAGGGGATGAGGCTCATTTAAATGCGTCGGAGAGTCCCGGGGGGGCGGGGGTATCCTTGTTTCTGGTGGAGGGGCCCCTTTTTAAAACGTGGCGCACGACGAAAGCATCTTTCCCAAACCCAATTCAGAGGTTTAATTTTGCGAAATTGCACGGGAGTGCCAACGGAGGATTTCCCCCTGTTTGTGGGTTTTAATAAAGGGGTTTTTCAGAAAGACGAGGGCGGGAAAGGCCCTCAAGGGACCCCCACGGAAACCCCTAAAAGAAGTCGCCGGGATACTGTAAAAGGATCCCCTTTCGGCCCCCAAAGTGGCGTCCCCCCGGGCCCGGGGTTTTTCCTGGTTAGGAAAAATAAACCAGAACCCCCACCTTGGATTTTTTGGACGGGAACTGCCCCACCCCAAAAGTTCCCCCGTGGAGAGCACATGGGTAAATAAACCCCCCTGGGCCCTTAGAGCCCCCCTCAAACTTCGTGGGCATGGAAAAAAGCGGAGTTTTGGGGCCCCGGGCCCAATGCCCCCCGGAAAAAGCTGCTGTTTTTGACCCCGGGCCCGGGTTTTTTTTGCGCGAGCCCCCGGAGTGCGGCTTATATTTGCCCAATTGTTCGCTTTTTGCGCTTGGAAAGGCGAACGTTTGGGAATTGCGACCCCCGGGTGGGTATGAGGTCGGTATGCTTGGTAAGGCACCTGGCGGGACCCATGGCCGAATCAAATGTTATGGAAAGGGGGTAGGGGATCCTTGGACCCCCAAAAGCGATGACGAAAAGCCCCCGGCCGGGGAAAAACGGAATCTAAGTTGGGTCCGGTTTTCCCCCAGAGCCCCCCCCAAAGGGGGATGGATTTAAAAGCGGGGATTTTACCAGGTGTTTCCCCCCCGCCCGTGCCTTTGATTGGGGGTGGCAGCCAGGTGTTGCGTGGAAAAAAAATCGTAAAGCACCCTCGTAGTGGGGGCAGGCAGAAGGTCGGGGACGGGGCGGCAAGGGTTTCGTGGTCAAGGGACGGAGGCAGAAGGTAGGGGTACACAGTAAAGGGGGAAAAGCCCCCTTTTGGGGAACGCCCCCCCTCTCCGGGGCAAAAGGCACTATCGAATTCAGAAAAAGGTCCCGGGGGGAAGAGGGGGGCAAAAAAGGGGCCCCGGGGCCCGGTGAAAACCCAAAATTTAAACCTGGCATGCCCCTTTTAAAAAAATCCCCGGGCAGTCCGCGGCGGCGCACCGGGCGGCCCAGAGGAGCGGGGCGCCGGGAGGGACGGGGGGACCCGTGGAGGGGAAAAGGTTGCCCCCCAAAAAGTCCCCGGGGGTTTTCCGGGGGCCCGAGGAAGGCCGCGGCCCCCGGCCGCAGCAGGAGGTGTTTCGGCGTTGCGGGTTTTCCCTTTGCAAAACCCAAACCGGGGGTTGCGGGGAACCCCCGAACCCCCTTACCCTTTGTTCACAGGGGAAAAAGGTTTTAAAAAGGCACAAAAAACCAAGAGGTTATACTTTTGTTTCCAAATAAAATGAAATTGAAAATTTCATTTAAAAATGCCATGACGGGCCTAAAACTAAATGTATTTAACCAGTGGCAATCACTAATCTAATGTTAGTTTGAAAAATGGTTCCAAAAATTAAAAATTAATTAACCAATCCAAAAAAACCCCAAAACAAAAATTAAATGGACGTTTTAAAAATAAAAAACCCCCCAAATCACAAAAAATACAAAAACTAGATTTTCATTAAGTCCAAAAGGTGTTTGTGTAAAAAAAGAAAAAAACCAAAAACCTCTCTTTGTAAAGAAAAACGATCCGGCCCCCCCAATCAAAAGAAGAGGGCACACGATAAAATCCCCCCCTTTTTAAACGGGTTGAAAATTCCCCCCATGCTCTCCCATCACAGCGTGAAAGGGGAGTTTCACGTTTTTTTGGGGACACCCACCAAGAGTCGCCGATTCCCCCGGGCGGAGCGGGTGAGAATTTACCCCCAAACCCAAAATACCACAAATCAAGAAAGGAAAAACCCCCTGAGTAGTTTTTGGGGCTTTTTTAAGGGAAAGTAGTTAATGTTAAATTCCCCCTCTTTCCTTTTCTTGCTGAAAAAGGGTTAAGTTTTTTTAAAACCCAAAGGGGACAAAAAAAACAACCCACCCCATTTTTAAAGGGGGCCTTTTGGGGTTTTTGCAAACCACGTTGCTTTTTTTGGGTCCAGTAAAATGACTTCTGACGAATTTCATAAAGTTTTTTCTTTCCTCGCTAAAGGGAAATGGATGGAAAATGGGGCCTCATAAATTTTTTTAAATCGGATCCTTTTAAAAGGATGTCCCAGGGGCTTTTTGAAAAATTTTTTTTAAACCAAGTGGGGTTTGCACGGGTCAAACGGGGCCGAAAAGGGCGAATTACTTTGCCCCTTTTTAAAATTAACCCTCTTGAATCAAGGTAAGCATGTCAGTTTGCGCCTTTCAAAAAGACATTTTTTTTTGGACTAAAAGGGAAGGCAATTTTAAAACTTTAAAATTTTTGGCTTTTAAGGAATTTCCCTTTTGTTTTTCCCCTTTTTAGATAAAAAAAGAAATGCCATCATCTGTAAAAATGCTGCATAGCTTATAAATGGAAAGTTTTTTTTTCCCACACCCTTTTTGACCGGGGGATTGAAAGGGTCTGGGGCAAAAAAAAGGGCCCTTTTCCCTTTTTTTTCTTTCCTGACAAACCCCTTTTTGGTCTGAAAAATAGCCTCTTTTCTTTTTTATTGCCCCTGACGCAAACCAAGAAACATCTTTTTAATGGCCAAACTTTTGGGGGGGGGGGGGGTTGGGGGGGGGGGGAATTTATAAATATTAAAAAACGCAACAGTTTTTTTTTTCTATGACCATTGTTAAAAGGGTCTTTTCCCTGTGACGGGAACCCCCCTTAAATCGGGGGATCCCGCCTGCCCTGTTTTGTGGATAGGGTGGGTTTTATTTTTAAATTTGGGGCCTTATGGGTTTTCCCCCTTGTGTACCCCTTTTTCTATTACCAGGAATTGTTAAATTTTGTACTTTTGAAATTGATGTCGCCTTTAAATTTTTTTTTTAATGTGTAAAATTTTAAAAAAAATATATTTTAGGCCCTTTTTTTCCTCTTAGGTAAAGTTTTTTGTATTTGGGTCTAAAGTATTTAATACACTCCCTTAGTTTGGGTTTGATTTTTGTTTGTGGTTTCCTGGCCTGTTTACTCCCACCGTGCGCACGCCGAGGCAGTGCGGCGGCTGTCAGTGGGCCCCGGGAAACTGCTTTTAGGGGGGCTTTATTGCGCGGGGGTTTTGGGCAAAGGTTATGGGGGGGTTGCGGGGGGCAGCGTCCCCGGTCACGGATCCCGCTCGGGTGGAGTGGTCCGCCACGGGGAAACCGCTGTTTGGTTCTCCCCCGCTGTGCAGGGGTAGTCCCTGAAAGCTGCTGGGGGGGTTTCTGGTCCCGTTTTTGGTGGGTTTTCCTGATCGCATCGCTCCCCGGCAGGGGGTTGGGGGGTTTGTTTTTGGGAAAGGGGGCCCTGGGGTGGTAACTGCCCCGCTTTGGGGGAAAGTGGTAAATTTCCGGTTGCCGCCCCCCCAAATCCCGTCGTGCAGAGGGGGTTAAGTTTTGGGCCCCCGGCAGGGGATCAGGCACGGGAGCAGTGGGTGCGGGTCTTTTTTTCCGCACCCCCTTGCAAGCGGCTTTGCGGAGATTGGAGTCACTTTCAAGCCCCAAGGACCCCCCGGGTGGTAAGGAAGCTCTACCTCCTGGGGGGTCACCCCCGGGTAAGTTTCTGTCATTTGCGGAAAATTAGACGTGAAAAGGGTCTAAAAATTTTTAAAAATTTGGGCCAGGAAACGGGCTAAACTAAAAGGGCGGCCACCTTTGGGTGGGCCCCCCGCCCCCGGGAAAAGTGTCACCCTCATTTTTTATTAACATTTGGGCTGTTTTTTGGGTTCCCCCTGCCCCAGAATTCTTTTTGGGCCCGGTAATTACAGGGAACCTATTAGCAGGGCCATCTTATCCATTAGGAACAATAGGCATTTGCCTGGGGGCTCCACAAGCATAGGGGCTGGTGAATGTATGTCCTTTGAATCCATGCCATATGCCCTGAATCTCTGCGTTAGCACTGCTTATTTTACTGTTTGTGTGTTCTTGGGAAGTTTGAAACCACGGTGGACCAGGGAACCATTGGCTTCCTATGTGATATTAGCAGGGTGTCCTGATGTACAGTAGGTGGTATAAAAAAACTGAAATATCACATGGTCATAAATTTTCAGCCCCTTTTTGCAAAAAGTTTTAAAGGGTAGAAGACTTTTTGAGCTATAAAACCCATGAGTCTTTTTTGGGAAGGATGCAACAAGTTTTTTCCCCCGGAAATTTGGGGATCCTCTGCCCTTTTTCCTTCCCAGATCCTCTCCATTTCCCTCGGGTTTTGGGTGTGAACGTTTGGGGACGGGCCCTTTTCAAGTCTCCCAGAAATGCCAATTGGGTTTGGGCCCGGGCTCTGGCGGGGTCAGTCAAGAAGGGCACGGGAGTTGTTCGGGGCCCCCTGTTTTGTTATTTTTAGCTTTTGTGATTAGGGTCATTGTCTTGTTGGAAAAGAAAAAAATTTCGGGCCCCGTCTGTGGTCCAGGCGCTTTTGGAAGAGGTTTTTAATCCCGGATATCTCTGTACTTGGCCGAAATTCCCTCTTCCTTCAATTGCAAAAACCCTCATCCTGTCACTTTTAGCTGAAAAACACCCCCATAGCCCTTTATGCTGCCCCTTTCCCCTGTTTTACTTTTTGGGTTGTATTGGGGGAGGGGGATGAGCAATGGGGGCCCGGTTTTCCTTTACACAAACCCCCTTTTCAATTAAAAACCAAAAATTTTTAAAACTTCGTCTCTCAGACCAAGAATCTATTTCTCATAGTCTGGGAAATTTCCCTTTATATTTTTTTTTTGCAAACTGTATGGGGGGGCTTTCAGATGTTTTTGCACTGAGGAAGGGTTCCCCTCGGCCCCACCCCTCCATAAAGCCCCCACTTGGGGGAGGGCCCGCAGTGATAGTTTTAAATTTGTTAAACTTTCTCCCCCCCCAAAGCATCTCTGGGGGCTCAGCCACAGTGATCTTTTGGGGGTTTTTCTTTTTTCCTCTCTCACCAAGGCTCTTCCCCCCACTTGCTTATTTGGGGTGGACGAACAGTCGAGAAGAGTTTTTTTGGAAGGGCACCCAAAATTCTTCCAATTTAAGGGTTATGGAGGTCACCCGGGGCCCTTTTTGGGAACTTGATGCTGCCGGGAAAATTTTTTGTAACCTTGGCCAGATCTGGCCTTGCCACAATTTTGTCTCGAAATCCTTGGGCAGTTCCTTTGACCCTTTATGTCTCTGACATGCACCCGTGGGGCTGTGAAGTCTTTTTAACCAAAGGGGTGTTTCCCTTTTCCCCAATCAAGCCCCAAACAGTTTAATTAAATACAGCTGGACTCCAATGAAGGAGTAGAAAAACCCTCCCCAAGAGGATCAGAAAGGGAAAGGACAGCATGTGAATTAAAAATGAGTGTCCCCAGCAAAGGGTCCCGAATACTTATGACCATGTGATATTTTAAATTTTTTTTTTTTAAATACATTTGCAAAAATATCTACTATTTAATTTTTTTTTTTTCAAATGGGGGGTGCAGTGTAAAAATTTAAAAGACAAAAAAAAAATTTTAAAACCTTTTTTTATCTTACCAAAAGGGCTTTCAATGAAACAAAGAGTGAAAAATTTTTAAAAAATGTGTATATATATATATATATAAAATATATATATATATATAAATATAAATATTTTCTAAAAGTGGGGAGAGTGGGTAAGAGTAGTTGGCCCTTTTTTCAGCCACTAGGTGGAGTCATTTTTTGGGGAAAAAGACGTGCCACCCAAGGGGCCCGGGCCTTTTTGGGGGAGCCCAAAGGGGATCTGTCAAAAAACACTAGGGGCTGAAACTTTAAGTACAATGGCTTATATCCAGCCATTAAAGGGGGGTTTGGGTTCCCCGGAACAGCTTTTTGAGGGGGGGGTTTTCCCCCCGCCCCGGTCCTCCAGGGTTCCCTGGGCCGGGGTTTTTGGGCCATCCCAGGGAAAGGGTATAAAAGCCGTTTTCTCCAAGTGATCGGGGGCGTGTTCTGCTACTGCATAATTGATTGCAAAAAAAGCTAGAGAGAGGGTCTGGCCCCCGTACTTAAAAAGAAGCCCGGAAAAAAAGTGGGGGTAAGGTGTTTTTTTGGGGCTCGGCGATAGGTCGGGGCCATTTTGGGAAAGAGGGTCTCTACTGGGGTTTGTTTTTTTTGTGGGGTAGACGGGGCCAGATTTTTTTTTTGATGCATTGTAAAGTTTTACCCAAAGTTTGGGCCCAAAAAACTGGCTGAAACCAGATTTAAAGAAGAAGCCTTTGTCCCGGGGTGCCCTATTTTTGGATCCACCCGTTTTAATGGGAAAAATGCCCATTTCCCGGAGGGTAAGACCCCCCCGAGCCGGTTTCCATGATGGGGGCCGAAAAAGTTTTTTGAGTCCCTCACAATAATAAATTTTATAAATATATATATTAAATAATTATATAAAATAAAAATATATAAAATTTTTATATATATATATATAAATATATATATATATATACACACACACACCCCACACACATATATATGTAAAACATATTAACACACATATATATTAATTTTATGCATACACACACACACATACTGAATGTTTTATAGCATTCTTATAAAGCTAATCACTAGTGGGCAGAGAGACTGGCTTTCCTTTTGCCACTGGAAATACATTCTTTTTATAGAGCAAGCAAAACTCGAGTGTCCAAGGGAAAGATCCTCTACACCCCGATATATAGTAAATTTTTACAGAATGAAAGCTAAAAAACCCCAGTGGGCAAAAGGGAAACCCGCTCCCCTTTAAAACCCCCTTTTAATAGAATTCAATAAAGAAAAAAGCTAAAACCCCACTGGGCAGAGGGACCCAACTCCCTTACCCCAAACCCGGGATTTTAAAATTTTTGTAAAAGAGCAAGTTAAACCCTAGTGGGCAAAGGGACCAGCTTCTTTACTCTCTGGTATATAAGGGCTTGTCCCCACGGCACGGGTTTTCACTCGGTTTTACAGACGGTAAAAACCATCTGTGAACCGGGTGTCAAAATTTTTAAAAATTGGGCTTTTTTGGAAAACCCGCGCAGCGGGCCCCACCCGCACGGGGTTTTTCCCCCGGGGGGTTTTTTTTTTTTCCCGCTGACAGCCCCAAATACAAAAGAACATGTTAATTCCTTCGGGCAGAATAAGAACCCTTTTTAATGTGAGGAGGGAGGGCTTTTTTTCCAAAAAAAGGGAAAGAAAACCTTCCCCCCCCCCGGGGGGCCGGTGCAAAGGCCGCAAAAAAGTGCAAAAACCGGGCAGATTTTTCCGCCCGGGAATTTTTTACTGTGCCTTTTGAAAAGGTCCCCCCAACTTTTCCCATATAAGCAAGTTAAACTTTAATTGGGGCAGAGGAACAGCACCTTTTTCCCCCTGGTAAAAAAAAAAGCATTCTTTTATCCAGTTTGGTTTTTCAAAATTATTGCTACCCCTTGAAATGTTCCTCAAAATTTTTTGTTACAAAAAACCCTTAAAAAATTTCTTTTTTGATATTTTATGTGATAGAGCAACACAAAGTAGCAATTATTTATGAATTGTAAAGAAAATGATACTACTAAATAAAATCCACTGTGTTGCCGCTACAAACCTGCGACTTAATCAAAAGTTGGCGTTTCCAAAATTTATAAAAAAAATTGGGCATATGCGTAACTCAGGGAAAATGATGCCCTGACATCATTTTTAATCAGAGAAAAAATCCTTTAAAATTTTTGGTTTAAAAGACACAATTTTTTATACAGTTGGTGTATCCAAAATTTAAAGGGTCAACATTTACTTACTTTTTTATTACAATTTTTTTAGTACCCTTTTTTTTTATTTAAAACGTAACAAAAATTTTCAATTGGTTACCTTTAACGTACATCAATGGTTTTTTTTTTTATTCTCAGTAAAAAATACAGCTGTTTTTTTGAAGGGGCCCCCGAAGGGTTTTTTTTAAAAACATTAATGAACAAAAAGCATTTTGGGAAACCAAGGGAAAAACACCAACCGCTCAGGATAAAGGGTTTTGGCAAAGTGTAAATTTCAAGGGGTTTGGGTTTAAAAAAAAAAGCCCAACCTGAACATCTCACAGCATTTTTTTCAATCCGTGGGGGCTCATAAATCAGCGCTTTTCTATACTAAAAAATGCCTTAAAAATTGGCGTTTAAACGACAAAATTCATACATGTGCAGTGTTGACTGTTCTCCACACATGACTGACATCACCCTGAACACACCATTCCCATGGTGAAGCATGGCGGTGGCAGCATCATGCATTTGGGGAGGATTTGCTTCAGCAGGAACTGGGAAGCTAGATGAAGCTAAATACAAGGTAATCCTGGAGGAAGACCTGTTAGAGGACACAAAAGACTTGAGACTGGGGCATAGGTTCCCTTTCCAGCAGGACAATAACCCTAAACATAAATACAAGGGATGGTTTACATCAAAGCATATTCATGTGTTAAAATGGCCCAGTTAGAGTCCAATCCATGGAATCGGTAGCAAACCTGATCAGCTCAAAAACCAAATCTACTGATCAAGCTATTTTGCAAAAAAGAAGAGGCAAAAATTCCAGCCTTTAGATGTGCAAAGCTGGTAGAGACATCCCCCTCAACAGACTGCAGCTGTCATTGCAGGTGGCACTACAAATTATTAACTCGAGGGCTGAATATATGCACACTTTTCAGTTTTTTTTAATTTGCAAAGATTTGGAAAAGCATGTATCATTTTCCTTACACTACACAAATACTTAATACTTTGTGCTGCTCTACAGGGGGCTGAATACAGAGGAGCCATATTCTTACACAAAAAGCTTCCTTCTTGTTAGAGAAGTGAGCAGCTCCTAAAAACCTGAAGCAAGCAAGGTTGCTGTGACAATGTGCTGCACGTGTCATGTATTCCCAGGAAGGAATGATGCAGTGTGACAAATGCTGAATGTGGCTTCCTCCTTCATGAGCAGGCACGGCAGTAATGGAGAAATGAATTACCAGGAAAAATATAGATTTTTTGCAATAAATATCCCCACAGAGCCTTACACCACCACAACAACAATGTCCTGCAGAGCAATGCACCCTAGGAGGACAGGGCACCTAGAACTAAGTCTCGCAAAGATGCATCCCCCAAAACGACAATAAGTACCAAGTCCCTGAAGAGTACTGCAACAAAGGAAGATACAGCTGCCAGAACCCCGTCCTTTCAAGCTTTGAAACCGTACAAAAATGCCCAAAGCAAGACCCCTAAATCCTATATCACGATACGCAACTCATGGAGGAAAGGTCACCTAAAACCCACAGTCCCTGCAGAGCACTGCAACCACCAGGAGCGTTGCAGTGAAGGTACCTTCACAAGGACCTTGTTGTGCAGAGCATTGCAACTCCAGGACAGGGCACCCCGAATAAACAGGCGCTGCAAAGCATGGTGTCTTCACAAAGATAGAGCAGCCAGAGTCCCCAGTCCCTGTAGATTACTGGTACCCAGAAGGACAGAGAACTCAGAAGGTACAGACCCTGCATAACATTGCACCTCTAAAGAACATATTTCAAGCGCTGCGCCTAAAAGGGCAGGGAAAACCCAAATCCACAGTGTGGCAGAGGACTGCGCCGAAAAGAGGACAGGGACCCAGAATCCACAGTGGGCAAGCACTGCGCCGAAGAGGACCAAGGGTACCCCCCAAATCCAGTTTGTGTGCAGAGCTCTGCGCCTGAATAGGACAGGGTACCCAGAATCCACAGTGTGTGCAGAGCACTGCGCCTGAAGAGGACAGGGTACCCAGAATCCACAGTGTGTGCAGAGCACTGCGCCTGAAGAGGACAGGGAACCCAGAATCCACAGTGTGTGCAGAGCACTGCGCCTGAAGAGGACAGGGTCCCCAGAATCCACAGTGTGTGCAGAGCACGGGCGCCTGAAGAGACAGGGTACCCAGAATCCACAGTGTGTGCAGAGCACTGGCCCTGAAGAGACAGGGTACCCAGAATCCACAGTGTGTGCAGAGCACTGCGCCTGAAGAGGACAGGGTACCTAGAATCCACAGTGTGTGCAGAGCACTGCGCCTGAAGAGGACAGGACACTAAGGAGGACATGTATGGAAACTGTCTAGGTCTAAAACTTTCTTTGTTGTCCATGGCAACCAATCAGAGCGCTCCTTGCATTTTTTCAGAGCATTATATGAAATGAAAGGGGCGCTATGATTGGTTGCTATGGGCAACAAAGACAATCTTAGACATTGACAATTTTCATACATTAGGCCCTAAGAATACACAGGGGGCAGAGCATTGCTCAAGAGATGGATAGGGCACAAATAATCTAGTGTGTGAAGAGCATTGCGTCAGCAAAACAACATTGCTGTGCAGAGCACTGCAGCCAAGGAGGTCAGCCAGAATCTACAGTGTGTGCAGAACATAGCAACTCTACAAGAACAGTGCTGTGCAGAGCACTGCACCAGAGCACAGGGAGCATTGCACCTTTACAAGAACGGTTCTACGCAGAACACTACACCTGGGGAGGAGAGAGCACAAAGAACCATAGTGTAAGAAGTGCACTGCACCTGAGGAGGAAAGGGCTCCTAGAATCCACAGGGTACAGAGCATTGCAGCTCTACAAGAACAGTGCTCTGCACAGCACTCCACCTGAGGAAAGGGCACCCAGAAGCCACAGGGTGCAGAGCATTGCAGCTCTACAAGAACAGTGCTGTGCAGAGCACTCCACCTGAGGAAAGGGCACCCAGAAGCCACAGGTGCAGAGCATTGCAGCTCTACAAGAACAGTGCTGTGCAGAGCACTCCACCTGAGGAAAGGGCACCCAGAAGCCACAGTGTGCAGAGCATTGCACCTCTACAGGACCAGTGTTGTGCAGAGCACTCCACCTGACAGGGCAGTCAGAAGTCACAGAGTGCAAAGCATTACACTTCTACAAGACCAGTGCTGTGCAGAGCACTCCACCCGAGGACAGGGCACTCAGAACCCAGTGTGCAGAGCATTGCACCTCTACAGGACCATTGCTGTGCAGAGCACTCCACCCGAGGACAGGGCACTCAAAAAACCCAGTGTACAGAGCAGTGCACCTCTACAGGACCAGTGTTGTGCAGAGCACTCCACCCGAGGACAGGGCACTCAGAACCCAGTGTGAAGAGCATTGCACCTCTACAGGACCAGTGCTGTGCAGAGCACTCCACCAGAGGACAGGGCACTCAGAACCCAGTGTGCAGAGCATTGCACCTCTACAGGACCAGTGCTGTGCAGAGCACTCCACCCGAGGACAGGGCACTCAGAACCCAGTGTGCAGAGCATTGCACCTCTACAGGACCAGTGCCGTGCAGAGCTCTCCACCTGAGGACAGGGCGCACAGGAGCAGTGCTGTACATTGCAGCATCACCTCCAGCTGAAGCACAGAAGCAGGGGAATAACACTCCCTCTAATAGACTGACAGCAGCTCCTCCCACCACTCTGGTCACGTGGGCGTGACGTCATGAAAGGTCCTGGAGCCCTGTAGGAACTAGTTGCGTCCTGCACGCTGTGACCCGGCTGCTGTCCCCGGCATAGTGGCTGGCAGGCGGCCTGTGACATGGGAGGCAGCGGCAGCACCAGGAGAGTCTCCTTTGAGGCGGACGAGAATGATAACATCACGGTGGTGAAAGGAATCCGGGTGAGTGATGATGAGGACTTGCCAAGGGCAGCAGCACACATGGCTGAGCTGTGAAGCCGGGCTGGATTGTATGACCGCGGCTGAGTGTGAACATGGCCCTGCCCTCCCTCAGTGCGGCGCTCAGCAGGCGGCGTCCTCATCTACATGACTGGAGGGGTAACCTCTACCGGCCCGGATGTGACCTTTCTCAAGGTTGAGTCCTCAGGCTGCTCTGTTAATTCCCCGTGAGGATTACCCCCTGCCAGGGAGTTCCCTGTGTCTGGAGCAGACGCTTCTGCAGTTCTCCTGAGCTCCCCATTATTATAAGTCTACATGTTGCCCCTCGCTGTGTAAAGCACGGGGTGACTGAGGCTACTTGTACCCCCTGGAGCCTTCTCCATAGACCAGCTACACTGGTCCCTCAGCATTTAATATTAACTGGTTCTGTCTGTGGAGACCCAGGGCCGCCATCAAAAATTTCAGGGCCCCCTACAGCTAAAGCGTCTGGGCCCCCGCCCCCTGTCAACCCATAACTCCGCCCCCACCAATAACGGCAAGCAACCCCCCGCAACCCAACCCCAGAAAAAAAAAATAAATTGCGCCATTGTCTTTGGATTTAGTTCTTGTGGGTTTTTAACGTATAGTTTATCTATCTCACCACTATGTTACTGACCAAACCAGTATAAACAGACCAATATAACCAAATAATATACACAGACCACATAATACTGCCACATATCACTACGTATGATAATTAATTAATATCGCTATAATGTTACTGATCAAACTAGTATACTAAGGCCGATATTACCAATAACAACAATATACAAAGACCAAATAATACCGCACTATCATCACCATATATCTGCACCAAAAAGATGCAGAATAATGCCACGATACTGTTACTGAATAAAATCCATTACAATCAGACCAATTTTACCGCCATACAGTGACCATATAGTGGGACATGTCTGAAAACTGTCTAGGTGTCTTAAGACTACCAACCAATCAGCGCTCATACCAACCAATCAGCGCTCAAACCAACCAATCGGAGCTCCCCTTTCATTTTTTTTCAAAGCACTAAATAAAATGAAAGGGGGGTGCTGATTGGTTGGTATGTGCTGACTGGTTGCTATGGGCAACAAAGAGAGCCTTACACCTAGACAGTTTTCATACACGTGGCCCATAGTGGTAGATACAAGTGTACTCCATACAGTAACATTTAGGGCAGGGGTGTCAAACTGCAGCCCTCCAGCTGTTGGGAAACTACCACTCCCATCATGCATTTGTATAATCTATAACAGTGAGCATGATGAGAGTTGTAGTTTCCCAACAGCTGGACGGTCGCAGTTACCCCCCTGATTTAGGGCTCAAGTGACGTCTTGTCTGAGGAGTCATTCATTTTCCCTTTTCTTCTCCATCTGGTCCAGGCCATCATGCACAATTCACAACACAAACACCTGAGACTCCTCATTTTATCATCTTCCCACCAGTGCCACCCCCCCATGTATGAACTTCCCATCCACAGTGCCCCAAAGAGTAATAATTACCCCCTTGGTGCTCTGGTAGTTAGTTATATAGGGCCCCCATAGCCAGGCAGGTAGATAGTGGGCCCACATAGCCAGGAAGGTAGATAGGGGGAGAACTTGAGTGGGGCCCCACATGGAGGAAACTGGATTGGGTAATGGGAGCAGAGAACAGCAGTTCAGAGCTGGGGGGTTGTGTACTTCTGTTATGAAAATAACTGCAACTCCATACAGTTTACATAGTGACTCATGAGCCCTAGCTATCATCATTATGATGACAACAAGTACAGAGCTGGGGGGATTATGTCAGCACATAACCATAGCGCTGATAACTCTGGACGGAAGTCCTGGATTACAATGCAGTCTGGGAATTGTAGGAAAGAAGCTGGAGCACCACTGACACTTCCACAAGCAGGAAGTTTCACTGCAAAAAGTGGATCTTATGATAGATGAATAAGGAGGCAAAAGAAGAGAAACCCATGAATGTAGTGCAATGTCTTTACTTTCAATATAAATGCTATTTATAGTGTTCTATGAAATCTTTAAACTCCTGGATAACCCCTTTAAGCAGGTAACTACTACAGATAAAGCCTTACAGAAAATAAAGAAGATCCTTACATATAGCGGAAAGAGCTGCTGGAGGCTGGAAATCACTTTCTGTGTTGATGATAGATACTTCTTTGGGTCATGTACATTATACACAATGGGGCAGATTTATTAATCCTGTCAAAGAAAATATAGGGTTAAGTGATTTGTTCTTCATTCAAGGCTTAAATGTTCTTTATTTCAAAGATTTAGGAGTTTGCTGTTGCCTGGAGCGCTTAGTCCTTGGTTTTCCTAATCTGTAATTATAGATGTAATAAACCTTTTTTTTTTATTATTTTTTATTAGCGACCTGAGGAGCGATTGCAGCCCATACAAGAGGGAATATCTCATAATAGGTAGGACACTGTTAATGGACACATATTGCAAAGGGACTTGTTTTTGCAAGATCTTTAACATAAAAAGCAATCCTTGTAGTGAGACAACCCCTTTAACAAGTAAAATGTTCAGGAGAATTGGCTAGATCTTCCAGTCGGTCATATGTGCTGCAGATTTGGGGGCAGGCCCCTCTGTGTTTTCTGTGGCCTAACCGGGAGAGAGGAGGCTTGAGAGAGACGCTATGGAGCACATAGAACTTGTTTGAAAATACTGGTACATCACAGAGGACAAAAACTTCAAGAAAGGATATAATGTCTCAGGGAACAGATAGAAAATAGCTAAAAAAAAACTTTTAATAATATCATTAAAATCCAAAGCCTTATCATATACTACCTACCCTACAATTACACATATGAAAAAAAAATATATATATAGACAGCAAACGGAGAACCCGCCCCGATAAGGGCGACCCTGCACAGGAACCTCCTCAGTATACACTAAATACTACAATCTAAGTGACTAACCTAAGTAACTAATATGAGAAAAGCAAAATAACTATAGACAAGGACACAACGAACATAGGAATAAATAAATAGACAAGTGTACAAAAAAAAGGGATATATATCAAAATATAAATATAAGTGATATAGCCACCAAAACAGTAACTGCTATTAGTAATGATGTTATAGACTTCTTTTCACTCTGCAATGATATACAAGTAATTTTCCTTTCCAACGCGTTTCCCCTATAAGGATCATAGGTTCATCAGGGAAAATCACTTCAATTACAAACAGATGTTTGGCTATACTGAATGACCCTTTGGGTTATGGTGTCTTGAAAACTGACCCTTCAAATCTTTTTAAAAAGGAATTGGAAAATATCCTTAAAGAGGCCTTATCGTTGGAGTTGATTGACAAAAATGAATTTGCATTTATGCTACCTGTAGCACCGCAAATTGCTACTTTCTACGGTTTACCGAAGATCCACAAGGGATTAAACCCAGTTAAATGTCGGCCAATTGTTTCCGGCATTAATAAACTAACGCAAAATGTTAGCTCTTATATTGACTCCATCTTGTATCCGTTTGTCATTTCCCTACCATCATTCATTAAAGATACTACAGATCTCCTCCGTAAATTAGAGGGGATGTCAATTGATTCCAACGTTTGGCTCTGTAGTATAGACGTAGAGGCCTTGTACAGCTCCATTCCTCATGAAGCTGGACTTGGAGCTGTGCAATTCTTTCTGGATACTCGTAGTAACATCTTCCAGACACAGTAAATTTGTAATATAACTATTACGGTTTGTCCTTACTCACAATTTTTTCCTTTTCAACGGGTGCTTCTACCACCATCTCAGGGGGACTGCTATGGGGAGCCCCTGCGCTCCCTCGTATGCAAATCTCTTCCTGGGCTGATGGGAGAGCACCGTTGTTTTTTCTGAACATCTTTTTGAGGCACAGGAGAATATTGTATACTGGGGTCGATACATCGGAGACATTGTCATCTTCTGGTCTGGGTCCGAGGTGTCGTTCCATCAGTTTGTTGATAATCTTAATGTTAACTCTTTAGGACTGAAATTTACATTGGTTATCCACAAATCCGAATTAATTTTTCTCGATGAACTGATACACAAAGGACATGATGGTACATTGGAAACTACACTCTTTAGGAAGCCTACGGCAGGCAATAGTCTCTTGAAGTGGGACAGTTTTCATCCTTTCCCTCTCCGCCGATGTATCCCCAAGGGACAGTACATTCGGGCGAGACATAACTGCTCGTCCCTGAGATCTTTTCAACTAGAAGAAGATACGTTGCAGGAGAGCTTCTGGGAACGAGGCTATCCGTCACAAGTTCTCTCACAGGCATATCAACATGCTCGAAAGGTTGATCGTATGTCCTTGCTGTATCAACAGGGACAAAAAGAATCGATTGGAGAAAACAAGCTCAGAATTATCAGGACATTTGATAATGCTGCTAACGAAGTAAAGGGAATAATTGCTAAATTTTGGCCCTTGCTAAAACAGGACCCCGATCTAACTGAGTTTCTAGATAGTTACCCTCGCATAACATTTAGACGAGGCAAAAATGTGGGAGATCTTTTGGTCCGTAGCCACTATGTCCCTCCATCAGCTGCTGACATGTGGCTCCGGAATAAGACAACTGGTACATACCGATGCGGATCATGTAAAGCATGTCCATTTGTTCTCGTGTCGAAATCGGTTACCAATCTGACTACCGACAAGGTTTTTCATATGAATGGATATGCTAACTGTAAAACCAGAGGCTTAATATATCAGGCCTCATGTAGGTGCCCACTGATGTATGTGGGAAAAACCATCAGAGAGTTTAGGCAGAGAATCTTGGAGCACTTGGGAGATACCAGCGGGATACCCCTCTTGCGCGCCATATGAATACGGTACATGCTGCAAATCCACAATCCATCAACTTTTCGGTGGTGGAGATTGTCTCGCCCTCATTACGTAAGGGAGACTTTGATCAAAAAATATTGCAGAGGGAGACCAATTGGATCTTCCGCTTGAAGACCCTTCATCCCCATGGCCTTAACAATTATCTTTCATTTGCATCATTTATTAAATAATCTGTCGTCTCTATAAGTGCATATTGTTTTTTGCGTCTATTGGGTAATCATGGCATGACGTGCCATTACCTGTTCTATTAAGTTATTCTTTAATATTCTTTCTATCATGTATACTTACCATCTACTATATATATATACATATATTTGTTGTGAGTGGGGGCTACATGTATTGTGCTATAATGTATTGGTCCTTATGCATGGCGTCTCTTTAACTATTTTAATTATATAGTACCCCAAGATCTTATGTGCTATACTTTTTTCTTGCCTAATATTGTATTCTAAGTGTTGATGCTATGCGCTGCAGCATTGTGTTTGGTGTTTTTATGTTTTTCTTTTCTGCCCCGATGCTGCTTTATAATGCTGTCCCGCTTGCGCGGGTGTCCGTCTGATGCCTTTGCACAGACGATACACTGACACGCATACGTCATTCTCAGTCGGCCTTGTATCGCAGATATTGATTTGGCTGAACAGTACAGCCTATCTACGCATGCGCGGGCGTTCTTCCAAGCGTGCAGTGAAATGGATGGGAGCTTTTTTGTAATCATCAATCTTTATTGACAACTTTGGACCATGCTGCGGACGCCATGTGCGTCCTGTTTATTCATATCAGGTGAGTACCCCCTACTCTTGATTGACTCGCTACTATTTATACCTCCTTAGGTAGTTTTATGTTGTGGCTACCATTCCATCACCATCTGTTGCAGCAGCATTACTTCTCTCTCCTTCCATTGGGAGTCTGAATTCATTGCACTATCGTTGTATATATATATGCTGCGTCTCCCTCCTATTGCTGGAGATTGGAACTCGGAGTATCTATCTATTTTCAAGGGCCGTGAGTTCTACTGAATATTTACTATACATGCACTATTATGATGTACAGTTCTTTTTTGCAATCTTTTTTTTCCCTGATGAACCTTATAGGGGACACGCGTTGGAAAGGAAAATTACTTGTATATCATTGCAGAGTGAAAAGAAGTCTATAACATCATGACTAATAGCATTTACTGTTTTGGTGGCTATATCGGTTATATTTATATTTTGATATATATTTCTTTTTTTTTTTGTACACCTGTCTATCTATTTATTCTTATGTTCATTGTGTCCTTGTCTACAGTTATTATTTTGTTTTCCTTATATTAGTTACTTAGGTTAGTCACTTAGATTTTAGTATTTAGTGTATACTTAGGAGGTTCCTGTGCGGGGTCGCCCTTATCGGGGCGGGTTCTCCGTTTGCTGTGTGTGTGTATATATATATATATATATATATATATATATATATATATATATATATATATAAAAATAAAAATATATATATATATATATATATGTCAATTATTTACAGCGAATACGCGCCAAGAATAATGCATGTCTATGGGCCCGGCGGGCTGCTGCCCCTCCCCCGTACACGGCGTAATTGTGGGGTGAAATACATCCCGCAATTACACCGTGTGAACATAGCCTATGGATCCTTCAGCAGATGTGGGACGCAGTCAACATGGCTCCAGATACCTGTGACATGTATTTCACCCCGCAATTACGCCGTGTACAGGGGAGGAGCAGCAGCCCGCCGGCCCCATAGAAATGCATTATTCTTGGCGCGTATTCGCCATAAATAATTGACATGTCACTTCTCTCCCCGCTCGCCGTATTGTGCGAGCAGGGAGAGGAGACGTAATCCATAGTTCTGTACGAGATAGGGGGCGAGAGACGTCCCATTTTTAAGCCGTGTGAACATAGCCATAGTGTGACCATGATGGTCAAGATGGTCCCACAGATGCTCAATTGGGTTCAAGTCTGCGGAATTAGGGGGCCATGTTAGTACTTTGAAGTCTTGGTCATTAAAGGGGTTTTGCCACGAAGTAAAATTGATGTGGGAAGCTTGCAAATGAAATAACAAACATTTTCACCATTCATTATCACTAAAAATTCTACACCAGTTTTGTTTTAGCTGCTCCTTTAGTGATCAATTGTTTACAGCTCGTCTCCAGGGGATACGACCAGGGCTGAGAGCTCCTCACATGCTCAGACATCACCTCTCATCTCAGGCAGCTACTGAGTGTTCAAACCCCAGGTGCTGTCATTCTACTCCTGTCCTCTGTACTTCTTTGTAATTAGTCAAACAGTGCAAATAAATGAAAAAAAGAAACCTCAATGAGGTATGTGCATTGATAAAGAGAAATAAAATCCACAGGTTTGGTTCCTGCAGGGATTTGAACCAAGGACCCCTGTGCCTGGAAGCAAAATTTTTACCTCTGAGCTACAATGTAGCTACTTACAGCTGTATACATAAACAAACCTTTCTTTGACTACAGAGAGGAAAGGCCTGGTGATGTCATCCTGCTGGGTCACATGATATGCAATTCATACAAATCACACACGCCCCCTTCTAAGCACACACAGCTGAAGAGCTGGATACAGGAGGTATGAAATGAGATTGTGGCAAAACCCCTTTAACTTCCACCCAATATTGGACATTTCTAGTCAGGCGGCATGTCGCATTGTCTTGCTTAAAGATTCTATCAGCCTCAGGGAACACGGACCACCACCAACTTGTTGTTCCAGCAGTGGTTGCAGGGTGTTTGTTCTCTGATGTTTCTTGTCTGACACGACAACATCCATTTATTTGATGAATCAGAAAATGTGACTCATCAGAAAAGGCAACCCTTTGCTAAGCAGCAGAGGTCTAATTCTGATACCGTTTTGCATATTGAAGCCTTTTCCTGTCGATGCAACTTGGTTAGCAGAGATACAGTAACTTTCCATCTGTTTCAGAGCCCCATACTCGGTGGAGTTCACTGAACTGCTGTTTTCCACATGCATTTAGTAGCCCACTGGTTTATTTTAGCAGTAAGTTGCTTCCTTGTAGTGTCAGTCCACTCTTGTGCACCTTTGTAGCCAGTGTTCACTCCTCACATTAATGGCACTTGGTGCTCTGCAGTTTTTACGTTCCTTATTCACAATGATACCATTTGTCCATTAACGATACACACTTGGCACAGCGCATGCAAAATGTTCACAAACTGCGCAATTTCAGAAATACTGCTATCTTTGGCCCAAATGGCAATAATCATCTGATTGCCTAATTTACCCATGAGAGCATCGGGGGATATGTGTACAGACACTTTGTATACCCATCAAGCCAGTTCACGGCACGTGACGTCCTTCGTGAGCTATGGACTGCCAGCATTGAAAACCCAAAGTGCTCATAATACTGTGTGTGGTGTGTGTGTGTGGTGTGTGTGTGGTGTGTGTGTGGTGTGTGTGTGTTGTATATATATATATATATATATATATATATATATATAATGTAAATATAGACTTCAAGGTGTTTATCACTACAAATATTAGCTTTCAACATAAAGGGACAGTTAAAAGAAATACTTTTTTTCTAAATACATTGTCAATAGATTTTACTTTAGTCATGAGATAAGTGTTTTTTTTTTGTTTTTTTTTATGTGCTCTGACGTGCACACAGGTTTCTTTGGTTACCTGCATACCAGACGGACATCTGTTATCTGATCGGCTGAGAGCAGGGACGTCTGCTGTCTGATTAGCAGAGAGCAGGTAGTGTCATCACCCCACTGACTGGCTGAGATTGAAGCAAACTAATTATATCTAACAAGATGAGCTGCAGCAAACAAAAGGTATATGTGCTGTGAAGACTGAAAATAATGGCTTTATCTGTAATCATGATAGAGACCACAATCTTCTGCCCTGTCAGGCTTCTTAGAGGTTGAATATGCCAATCACTGCTGTAGAACCACCCACAGCCTGAAGACACAGAGTAAATGCAAAACTGCTAAAACTCAGTGAAACAGCAGCGTGCTAAGACAACCCCTTTAAATATTCATTACATAAAGTGGAGCTCCCGATTTTTACACGGCAACAACCTGTGTGTGAATAATCATGGTCGCGGGGGGTGTTGGGATCAGCTGATTTGGGACCACGAGATGTTTTACAGTTGCACATGAATTGTGGTAAAATTTTATTCATTTTGTGACTTCAGTTGTTTCGTATGAAGAGAAAAGTGGCAAAATTTTCAACATTCCAAAATGTTCTGCCCTTCTGCAAGAGAGCTGTCAAATTCATGACCGTGATTTTAATGTCATTCCTGTGCGACTTAATATTGCCACCGAGCCCTGGCTTAAAAACACACATATAATCTATCATAACCTTCACTTTAGCACCACTGTTGCTATCTAAAAGGGTTTATACTGATGCCTGAATATTGCTTTCCCAGTAATCACTTTAAAGAGCTTTTCCATTATTCTTCCTTTTTATGAGGTGTTTACTAGACATATAAAAGCCGGACAGACCTTGGTGGTGCAAGGCTGCCCGATTGTCCATGCACGTCACTGGGGGACATGGAAACAGCTGAGTGGGTCGATATGCCTGTAAAAGTGTTTTGTGGGGAAGCTCCTTTTATCCGTGCAAGTTATTAGGTGTATGGAGGTCATAGAGGTGTGCGGCCTGCTTCAGACCGTATGATCTTATCTGCATGGTATCCAGTTTTACAGAATCTTGTTGTTGTAAGGGTACGTCCAGACAACGAGTCAAATTTCTTGTCAGATTATCTTGTTGAAAACTGTATTTCATGTGGATTTAGGTCCCCCTCTTCCCCCAGTGGATTTGCAGTCAGAAAAACCGAGTCCCTTTCATCTCTATGGGGTTTTGGATGCAGATCCGTGTCCAGAGCGACATACAAACACAAGGGGCCACATGTATAAAAGCTGTCTAGGTCTAAGGGCATGTTCACACGGCGGTTTTGGCCACGGGTTCCAACGCAGTTTCCGCGGCCGAATCGTGCCTAGGTTATTAACATGGTTTCCTATTGGAAACCGTGTTAATATTCACATGCCGCGGCCAAACCCACGCGCGTGGAGAACTCTCCTGTCAATTCTTGACTGCGAGTGCTCTGTTTACTTGGGGTATGTTCACATGGCATCTTTGACCACAAACATGGTAATTCATGGCCCTTATTGAGTGCTATGATTACCTGCTGTTTTCACTGATGCGTGCTGCGCGCCGGAGGAAAGAAGTGATATGTCACTTCTTATGTGCCAGGGAAAATTTAAGTGAATGGGGGCCAGGCCAGAGCGTTTTAGAAGTATGCGCTGGCCAGCGTGTACTTCTAAAACAGTCGGCCTACAGCGGTGTGCACAGTACGTGCCTTGAAGATGCCGGGTGAACACTATTGATAAATGTGCTCCAATATGTTGCTGAGTAAGTTGCTTTTACTGGGTCCAGGGTTAACGAGCGACCAAAGAGCCTGAGTGGGAAAGGTCACTACTATACTTCAATCTGTGCATTTCAGGCCTAATAAAAAGCAGCTGAGAGGCTTCAGGTCTAAAGCCTTAAGGAAAGATTGTGCCAGAGTCTGTGTTGGCCGAAAGCTGCATAAAAACTCCTGCTCTGCTCTGAGTAGAGTAAGTACTTCCTGTGAAGTAACAATTCTGGAGCTTCTTCTATCAGAACTGTGTTGTGCTGTTCCTCTGCTACTCCTTCTTGAAATGTATTACTGAATCTGTCAACTGGGTGTTTACCAATCGGAGGTGTGTCCCTGCAGTCTGCCATTGTCCAATCAGTGCTTACGGTCAGTTTTTGTGGACACACCCCCTATGAAAACTGGAATGGTAACACCCAGTTGACTCATTCAGTAATACATTTCGAAAAGGAAGAAAATAGACAGTAGGGACTTTATAATTTTTTGACACGATGCAACATAACCGTTCAAGGCATTTTAGAAAATGCTGCTATAGATGGGTTAACCTCTTGAAAGCGGGTTTACAGCATTAGCGAGTCATGTGCTAGAGGGTTTTTATGGTTGCTCCAACTCATAGGGCTACAACCCAGTAAACAGATGAGTTTTTTGGCCAAATATTTTTGGTTAGGGTATTTGGGTATTGATATACACTCACCGGCCACTTTATTAGGTACACCATGCTAGTAACGGGTTGGACCCCCTTTTGCCTTCAGAACTGCCTCAACTCTTCGTGGCATAGATTCCACAAGGTGTTGCAACGATGCTCAAATATGTATGTGTTTTGTGTTGTTCCAAACTTGTGCGAGCCTTTGTATCTCTGGTCTTGTGTACATCGCCGGCAAATTTTCAGCGTGACATTACATCTAAACATAGAAATACTTTGCTTGATTCGCCACTTCTGAGTGTGACACTTTGATGAGGAGGTTACAGTCTTGGCTCTTTGAGATTAGAAAATTTCCTGCCAATTTTAGGATGTCAAATCTCCACCTGTCAAGTGACCAGATGATTTGCAGCCAAGAATATTACATGGAGACTTCCCTCCCTGCATCTACAAGATCAGCATTTGTGTTCTCCTGAATGTTGTACCACAAACCCATAAATATATACACTCACCGGCCACTTTATTAGGTACACCATGCTAGTAACGGGTTGGACCCCCTTTTGCCTTCAGAACTGCCTCAATTCTTCGTGGCATAGATTCAACAAGGTGTTGCAACGATGCTCAATTGGTACCAAGGGGCCCAAAGAGTGCCAAGAAAATATTCCCCACACCATGACACCACCACCACCAGCCTGAACCGTTGATACAAGGCAGGATGGATCCATGCTTTCATGTTGTTGATGCCAAATTCTGACCCTACCATCTGAATGTCGCAGCAGAAATCGAGACTCATCAGACCAGGCAACGTTTTTCCAATCTTCTACTGTCCAATTTCGATGAGCTTGGGCAAATTGGAGCCTCAGTTTTCTGTTCTTAGCTGAAAGGAGTGGCACCCGGTGTGGTCTTCTGCTGCTGTAGCCCATCTGCCTCAAGGTTCGCCGTACTGTGCGTTCAGAGATGCTCTTCTGCCTACCTTGGTTGTAACGGGTGGCTTTTTGAGTCACTGTTGCCTTTCTATCAGCTCGAACCAGTCTGCCCATTCTCCTTTGACCTCTGGCATCAACAAGGCATTTCCGCCCACAGGACTGCCGCTCACTGGATGTTTTTTTCTTTTTCGGACCATTCTCTGTAAACCCTAGAGATGGTTGTGCGTGAAAAATCCCAGGAGATCAGCAGTTTCTGAAATACTCAGACCAGCCCTTCTGGCACCAACAACCATGCCACGTTCAAAGGCACTCAAATCACCTTTCTTCCCCATACTGATGCTCGGTTTGAACTGCAGGAGATTGTCTTGACCATGTCTACATGCCTAAATGCACTGAGTTGCCGCATGTGATTGGCTGATTAGAAATTAAGTGTTAACGAGCAGTTGGACAGGTGTACCTAATAAAGTGGCCGGTGAGTGTAGTGTGTACATTTTGAATGGTAACAGCCAGTGCAAAGCTGTGGGGAATCGATTCAAAGTTTTTTAGTTGTCTTTCTTTCCTTTTGTGAACAGCTGTCTGATAATGTTATCAACCGCATGAGAGAGCCAGCTGCCCCTGCACCCAGGCCGCAACCATCACCTGTGCAACCAAAGCTTCCTCCGGAACAGCCCATCTCTACTAGTTATGCAGGTAGGTTTAAATATATCGTGTCGTCCTTATATTCGGCTTCATAGTGATGTCATGGGGATGACATGCTGTCTTCCAGTACATTAGACCAGTGGTTTGGAAGTCACTTGGCTTGTGACTCTCCATCTGTGCAACTCAGAATAAGGAGATGTTCACACGCCGTGTTGGGTCTGTGTGACCATACGCTTTTAGATGCGTCTATACCAGTGTTTCTCAACTCCAGTCCTCAAGGCCCACCAACAGGTCATGTTTGGAGGATCTCCCCCCGAAAGCACTGACCATATCACCTGTGCAGAATGCACTGACAATAATGTCACCTGTGCAGAATGCACTGACCATAATGATATCCCCTGTGCAGAATGCACTGACCATAATGATATCACCTGTGCAGAATGCACTGACAATAATGATATCACCTGTGCAGAATGCACTGACCATAATGATATCACCTGTGCAGAATGCCCTGACCATAATGAGATCCCCTGTGCAGAATGCACTGACCATAATGATATCACCTGTGCAGAATGCACTGACAACATCACCTGTGCAGAATGCACTGACCATACTGATATCCCCTGTGCAGAATGCACTGACCATACTGATATCCCCTGTGCAGAATGCACTGACCAAAATGATATCACCGGGGCCCAAAAAGCACGACCATGATTATTCCCCTGTGCAAAAAGCATGACCAAAAATGAAATCCCCTGTGCGGGAATTTCCCCGACCATATTTAAATACCTGTGCAAATGCCCCGACCATAATGATAAACCCTTGCGAATGAAACGGGACCAAAAAGGGATAATCACCGGTGCAGAATGCACTGGACCAAAATGAAACCCCCCCTGTGCAAAAAAGCAAGACCCATAGGAAATAAATTTGGCAAAGAAATGACCAAAAAGAAAACCCCCCTTGCAAAATGAACTGCCAAATGATATCACCTTTTGCAGAATCCCCCGCCAAAAGGGTTATCCCCTGTGCAAAATTTGAAATGACCAAATGATATCCCCCTTTTGGGGGCAGAAGGCACTGACCAAAAGATATCACCGGGTGAAAGAATGCACCGCCATTTTTACCCCCTGTGCAAAATCCAACCAAAATGATATCACCTGTCAAAAATGCACGCCCAAAATGATATAACCGGGTGCAAAATTTGCATTGCCCAAAAATTATATCCCCCGGGGAGAATGCACTGACCAAAGATATCCCCTGTCCCAAATGCACTAACAAAAAATTCACCTGTGCAAAGGCATGACCATAATAAAAATCACCGGTGCAGATTGAAACCGGGAAAAAATTTTTGACATCCCCTGTGCAGTTTTGCCCCCGCCAAAATGACATCACCTTTGCAGAATGCCCCGCCAAAATGAATCCCCTGTGCAAAAATGAAAACCAAACCAAAATTTTTTTATCCCCTTTGTGCAGGGAATGCCCCGGGAAACCAAAGGGAAATAAACCCTGTCCCAGAATGCCCCGACCGTAAGGGAAATCCCCTGGCAGAATGAAACCGACACTTTGTATAAACCTTGCAGAAGGCACCGACACAAATTTGAAATCACCTGTGCAGAATGAAATGCCCCCATAATGATTTCACCGTCAGAATGCACCGACCATAATGATACCCACCTGGGCAAAATCACCAAACCGAAAAGATTTTAACCTGTGCAAAATTGCACCGACCTTTAATGATACCCACCGTGCGAATGCCCCCGACCATTATGTATCCCCTGTGCGGATGCCCGGGACCAAAAATGTACCCACCGGGTGCAGAATGCACCGACCATAATGTTTTCCCCTTTTGCGGGAAGGCACGACAAAAATGTTTACCCCACCCTGTGCGGGAATGCACTGCCCAAAAATGATATAAACCTGTGCAAAAATAATGATGTCCCCCTTTTGTGGGAATGCATGCCCAAAAAAATGTCACCTGAAACAATACTAGGAAATCCCAAAAACCTGACTTTGGGGGGTGGGGCCCTTTGAGGACTGGAGTTGAGAAAACTGGTCTAGACGGACCCAAGAAATGCTTTAACAAAAAAGCAGTGTGTTGTAAAATTGCTCGAAAATTTAAAAACCCTATTGGCTTAACACAGGGGTCGCCAAATGCGTGTCTACTGCGCCCTTTCGGATGGGCTTTAAGGAAAGCCCAAGAACTGACTTGTCAATCCTTGGCCCCAAAAAAGATGCAGCAGGAGCCTTAAAAAACTATGGGTTTGCGATCCACCCAAAAAAACACCAGCTAAAAGTTTATAGGGTCCCCCCCTGTTGGACCGATCACGGAGCTTTTTTTGGATGTGTTTTTCAGAACCCAAACCCAGGGAAACCCAAATGTACAAATACGCCTTGTGAACAAACCCAAAAAACCTTTCTGCCCATAGCATTTGCACAGGGGCCCAATTTTTTAACAATAGTATGAAATGTCCTTACCCACAATAGTCCCCGATTTTGGGTTTTTTTTTAAAAACCTGGGGTTGGTACTTTTTCGATTCCAAATTAAATTTTGGTTGAAGAAACCATGCTATTGTTATTTAATAGGGTTTAATTTTTCCTTTAAAGGTTTGAAAAAATTTTTCCGCCCTTTACCCAAAAGGGAAAAATTTTCACAAGATATCTGGGGGTTTGGATCCTGTGTTTTTCTTTTTAAAAACATCAGTCAATGCTAAATCACTAAGGCTATTTCACAGGGTTTTTTTAAACGCTGTTTTGGACGGGAGCGGGGGCGGGGAGCAGAGGGCCCCCCTTTTCCCGCCCATAACTTCCCTTACCGGCGGCGCGAAAAATCCCCGCTAGAAATTTTCCACTTGTCAATTATCTCCCCCCCCGGGGAAATGGGCCCCGGGGGGGAAAAAAGGGAAGGGGGGAGACGGTAACCCCTTTTTTGTTCCCCCCCCCTTTTTTGAAAAACCCCCCTTCCCTGGGATTACCCCAAAAAAATTAAACCCTTGACGTATTCCACCCGGGTAATTCGCCAATAACCGGCTGCGAAAAAACGGACTGAAATACGTCCCTTTTTAAGCCGTGTAAACATGGCCAAAGGGGATAAACTGGGTAAAGTAACCTACCAAAATTATCCCCCCAATTCCCCTGAGGATTTTTTGCAGCTTGGTGGTAACATGCACATATTGGGGTTTTCCCCCCCTTTTGGCGGGAAAAGACGCCTTGGATGCCCAAACAACCAATCAGAGAAGCATTCATTTCAAAAAGGGTGCTCGGAAAAATAAAAGTGAGCCTGTTTGGTTGTTTGGGGCAACAAAAAAAAAGTTAGCCCCAAAAAAAATTTTTCATACAAAAACTCTGTTTTTTAAATAGCCCAAGGGGGGTCTATATTTTTGTTTATTTTATGAATAAAAATTTGTAAAAATTTTACACCCAAAAAACAGCAGAAGAGCAAAAAATTTGAAAAGGGAGGCCCTGTGGCTTCTGTTTTTTTGGGAACGTGCACTGTTGGTTCAAAAAGGGGGTTTGTGTCCTCTCCACAGTTTATGGCAGATCAATGGGATATACTATAAATGTTTGATAGGTGCGATTCCCTTCTATCTTATCAATATGCCAGAACTGTCTGACACAGTGTTACGGTTCCTCAAGATACAATATTAATTTGTTCTTGGATGACTTGTAAATGGAAACTATTTTAACTTGAGACCTTAACACTTCCAGAGAACAAAAATATGACTCTTCATTTTTCTCCTCCTCACCTTCCAAAAGCCATAACGATTTTATTTTTCCACCTACATAGACATATGAGGGCTTTTATTTTGTGGGACAAGATGTGCTTTCCAGTGGTGTTATTCATATTACCATAGAATATACTGGGAAGCAGCAAAAAAATTCTAAGTGGGGCAAAGTGTGAAAAAAATGTATTTGCGTCATGTTTGCAGGAGTTTTGTTTTTGCGGCGTTTAATCCTCGGTAAAAATGTTGTGCTCCCTGTATTCTACAGGTTGATATGCATCCGGCAATACCAAACATGTAGGGTTTCCTTTATGTTTTTCTGGCGTAAAAAAATTCAAAACATTTTCTATATTTGAGATTTGCGGCGCCAGTTTGTGTGACCAATAACTTTTTTTGTACTAACACCTACGGATGTCAGTGAGGCGGCATTTTTTGCAGGTATGAAGTGTACTTTTTATTGCTAGCAGTTTGGAATGCATGCGACTTTTTTGATCACTTTTATTCCAATTTTTAAAGGACATGAAATGACCCAAAAAAACGCAATTTTGGAGTTTGGAAATTTTTCTTCTACGATGTTCAGCCTATGGGATAAATTATGTTCTATTTTAATAGATCAGACTTTTTCAGAAGCGGTGATACCAAATATTTATTTAGATTTTTTTATTTATTTGTAAAATGGCGAAAGGGGGGTGATTTGAAATTTTAATACACTTTTTTTTTTTTTTGTAACGTTAAAACTTTAATTTTTTTATTTTAACATTGAGTCCCCCTAGGGCGATTTACCACTAGGGGGCGCGATAATTAATACAGCCTAATGCATTGCATAGACAATGCATTAGGCTGTACCAAGATGGTGTTTTCCCCACTTCCTGTCTGTGGCCAGAAGTGGGCCAAACGAGAACATAGGCTTCCAACTGCCATGTTAGCACATCGGGACACAGCGATCTCATCGCTGATGTCTCGAACGGAGAGAAAAACGGTGCATGGCACCGCTCACGATCATTTAGACGGCACGGCCATCTTTGCCGTGGCGTCTAAAGTGTTAAACAGGGCGGGCGGCGCCAAACCCCCTCCCCCCCCTGCGATGTAACCGCCGGGTGTTAGCTGCAATTAGCCGCAACACCGGCGGTTGGAAACGGGTCACGCTGCGATCCTGTTAACAACTCCTTAACACCACCATGACGTACCCATACGTCAAGGTGGGTTAAGGGGTTAAAGGGAACCTGTCAGTTGGTTTTTAGTTCCCTATCTGAGATCTAGATATGATAGAGGAAGGGAAGCTGAGTTCTGTGATATATAGGTTTATATGATTTGGGTCAGGATCTCTGAGTAGAAAGGAGAGAAAATCCTGACCAGATCCAAATCCTATAACCCTATATATCACAGAGCTCAGCTTATCTCCCTCCATCACATCCTGCTCTCTGATAGGGCAGCATAAACCACCTGACAGGTGCTCTTTAAAGAGAACCTATCACCTGCACATAAAATATAATAGTAGATGGAATTAAAGACTTTTTTCCAATACATATTAACAAATCAGAGGGCTCCCCTCAGTATTACAGGTGGACAGATTTTAGTTTCGCTTTCTTAGCAGAGCTCTTTATGTAGCAAGGATTCCTTCTGTTGGAAGATACCAACTATGCAGGGGAGCTGAGGATATAGCTGCTTGTACAGGGTGATCTGAGTCTCTTACTACATACACTGCAGCAGGCACAGCACACTGAGGACATAGTGTGACCGGGTTTACAGGCATCTACATTACACTGCTGCTAGTGTTATATCCAGTACAGAAATAGCAGCCCAGAGTTCATCAGTGTGCACATGATGTAGACTTTCTGGCTCCCGCCTTAACGGTGGACTCTACCATGTACTGGGCTGCCAGGTATCTGAAATCCGACCGAGGTTTTTTTTTTTGTTTTGTAAAAACCACGTAAAGACACCCTGTTGCGGCGCGGTCCAGCGATGTGAAATTGCTGTTGGATTTTGGGCGGCATTTTCAAATTGCTGTGTAGACCTAGCCTAATACTTAGATAGTGGAACTAGACGCACCAGATTTATTGCTGTATGATAAGCCTGGCACATGTGTAATTACTGACTTTGGCACTAAGGCTGCTAATACATGGTGTAAAGTTGTGAGTATTTCTTTGCCACATGGATTTTGCATGGTAAGCCACACCCTTTCGATAAAGCCTATTAATAGCTGCTGTGGCCTGTGAATGGCTGCACCTGTCATGGTCGTACTGACTGTGCAAGGCTACAGCCGGGATCACCAGGACAGCCGCAGTAACAGAAATACAGTGCCTGGGAGGTAAGTGCTCTTTTCTTCTACACTGCTCAAAAAAATAAAGGGAACTCTAAAATACCACATGCTAGATCTCAGTGAATGAAATATTCCAGCTGCAGTTGTTTATTCATTACATAGTGTAATGCGTTGACAACACTAAAACATGTTCAATTAAAATCTAAATTAATATCCCATGGAGGCAAGGATTTGGAATGATACTCTAAATCAAAGTGGAAAATCAAATTTCAGGCTGATCCAACTTCAGTGGAAATTCCTCAAGACGTGGAAATGAGGCTCAGTAGGGTGTGTGGCCTCCATGTGCCTGTATGAACTCTCTACAATGCCTGGGCATGCTCCTGATGAGGGCAGATGTTCTCCTGAGGGATCTCCTCCCAGACCTGAATTAAAGCATTAGTCATCTCCTGGACAGGCTGTGGTGTTGGTGGATGGAAAAAAAGAATTATATCCCACATGTGCTCGATTGGATTCAGGTCTGGGGAACAGGCAGGTCAGTTCATAACATCAATGCCTTCATCATACAGGAACTGCTGACACTTCAGCCACATTAGGCCTAGCATTGTCATGCGTCAGAAGGAACCCAGGGCCCACTGAACCTGCTCAAAGAGTCTGAGGATCTCATCCTGGTACCTAATGGTAGTCCAAGGAAATGCCTCCCTACACCATTACTGACCCACTGCCAAACCGATTATGCTGGAGGATGTTGCAGGCAGCAGAACATTCTCCACGGTGTCTCCAGAATCTGTCACGTCTTTCACATGTGCTCAGTGTGAACCTTCTCTCATCTGTGAAAAGCACATGGTGCCAATGTTGAATCTACCAATGTTGGTGTTCTCTGGCAAAAGCCGATAGCGCTGCACAACGCTGACTTGTGGACGTCGGACCCTTATACCACCTTCATGGAGTCTGTTTGACAGTTTGAGTAGACACATGGATATTATGGCCTGCTAGAGGTCATTTTACAGGGCTCTGGCACTATGCCTCGTGTTTCTCCTTGTACAAAGCAGGAGGTAGCGGTCCTGCTGCTGGGTTGTTGCCTCCACGTCTCCTGGTGTACTAGCCTGTCTCATGGTATCTGCTCCATGCTCTGGACACTGTGCTGACACACAGCTAACCTTCTTGCCACAGCTCGCATTGATTTGCCATCCTGGATGAGTAACTTCTGTCGGTTGTAGACACCACCTCATGCTACCTCTAGGGGTGAGAGTAATGACAAAATGCAAAAGTGACCAAAACAGCCACCAAAAAGCATGAGAACAGAGAACTGGTCTGTGGTGACCACCTGCAGAACCACTCTTTTATAGGGGTTGTCTTGCTAATTGCCCATCACTTCTACCTGCTGTCTGTTCCATTTGCATAACAGCAGGAGAAATTGATTCACAATCAGTGTTGATTCATAACTGAACAGGTTGTTTTCACAGAAGTGTGATTGACTTGGAGTTATATTGTGTTGTTTTTTTTTTTGAGCAGTGTGTTTTTCATCACGGCCTGTCAGACTAACGAGCGTTTTGTCAGAACACTCCTTTAAAACGACCCAGGGGATGGAATCCTCACAATGTGTGTATATAAAAAAAAAAAAAAAAAAAAAAAAAAAAATACCGAGTGAAAGTGTAAAAACGCAAAAGGTAAAGTTTGGTTTGTAGTACCCAAAAATAAATTGCCGTGCATGTACATCAGATAATCTGAGAATATTGCTGAATTGCAAATACAATTGTATCAATATCTAAGATTCCTCATAAATCTATCCAAGGAAGTACAAACCTGTTCTTAAACATTGTTTCAATTGTATATGCAGTTCAGCAGATGTACATGCACTGGCACTTTATATTTTGGTACTAAAAATACTCATTTTTATTCTGTTTTTGTGACTGATTTCATCGCCTGGAATTGCTGACTTTCCTGGTGTGACTCTTCTTTGTTAATACGTCGTTTTGAATATTGCATTAATGAAATTTAAGATATTTTTAAAGCTGTTTGGACCCAGCATTTATTGTGTTGGTAGGTTTGCATTTTGTACTTTGAGCTAGCTGGCGTTTTATAATTATAGCCACTATAGGCGCTGGTACAAACTGTATGCAGTACGAGCTTTATTACATCTCCCATGTACCATATTTGCTTTTAACCAGGGCTGTGGAGTCGGAGTTGGTGCCTATTTTGCAGGAGTCGAAGTCGTCCTAAAATGGACCGACTCCGACTCCCAAAATATATAATAAGTTGGTCCAGTTAGTTTGATGCAAAGAGCAAGAGGAATTGGGTCCGGCCAGTGCTCCTGCTCCCATATCTTCAGCCTCATCACATGAGGAGTGTAATTGATGACATGGAGCAGGCAAAGCGCTGCCCCAGGGGAAAAGATTCCGATCCCAGGACAAACAAATTTCAGCAAAATTTTTCACCTGTTTTCAAAGAAGTAGAAGAGTTTAACCATTCATCAAAACTGACTGTGGCTGAGGCAAATCCTTTATACCCTGACATTGCTAGAGATCTTGCACCTGTGGTCACCGCTTTGCCCCCAACCCAAGTTAGTGTAGGGAGGCCGTTCTCTAGCCTGGAAATAATGAGATCAGATGTGAGGTCATGTATGCAGGATCTGATGGAGGCAATACTATTTCTCAGAACAAATTCAGAGACTCCACAAATGTTCCTGTAGTGTGTGGCATATTTACAATTTTTTTTGTGTTCTAACGTCATATCCAATAAATATATTTTACATTGACAAGCAAAATGGTAACAATGTTTTTAACTTGTGAACTTTCAGGCTTTTGACCTGCAAGTATTTAGCTTCTGCTTAGTTCTGCAAATTGTCATGTAACTGCATTGTTACTGTTTTGCTCCTAAAAATTAAAATGTTTATTTTTAGTATTTAGTATTTGGGAATCCACCTTTTTGGTTTTCAATACTGCCTGAATCCTTCTGGGCTCTGAATCAGATTCAAGCATATCTTGACTAAAATCTGATCACAGGTCTCTTCTACACATTCCCAATGTTGGTGCAGACTGGACTTGGATACAAATACAGCTTTTCTTCAACTCTACCCACAGGTGTTCAAATGATCAAAACATTGTTACCCTTTTGCTTGTCAGTGTCTGTTCTACCTAAATAGCTTGATTATTGTATCATAAGGGTGATAAACAGCTGGATGTGACCATTTTACGACAGTAAAGTTATCACTTAAACATGGGCGTGTATGAGGGAGTCGGAGTTTTGGGAAATTGAGGAGTCTGAGTCGGGGCTTTGGCTTGCCGACTCCACAGCCCCGCTTTTAACATTGTATGCAGAATTGTTTGAAAACGGTCCTCAATATGACACAATAAATGTGGCGTAAAACAAGTATGCCAGTATTTTGGTGCAGTTGCCATAGTAAATGTGCTTCACTGTACCAGAAGAATAAAATGCAGATGGTGTTACCTGCTGTCTAAAGGAGCAGCTCTTCCTGGCACAAGCAACGAACTACAAAGAACATGTGATACCACATTGTGTACATGCACTTCACTAATACAGGTGTTTTAGCAGTGAACTGCCTATGCTGCATACTTTCTCTGTAGTGTTTTGGTCCCCAAGAGCAAGTTCTAGGTGCTGGGGTTAAAGCACCTTCTATATTTCTATATATGGAGAAAGTCCTTGTATCGTGCAAAGTTGAGGCGCTGGAGCTGTGGCCTCAACCAGATTGCAGCTAGAAGATGAAAGTGGGGATACGCTTTGTTACGGACGCCTTCTCCAGTTTTGAATGGTACAACATCAGTGTAGTGTCTACCCCTAATTTAAATTTGTTTAGTTGGTTTGATCACCACATTTTTTTTTACAAAGTGTCTGCATAAATGTGTGAAATTTGCATAGATGTCAGTAGTAAGCCCATGAAACGCTGTTTGATTTGAGAGGCTGCTGAAGAGCTTACTTTGTACAGTGAATGCCATAGAGACGCCTCTCACTTTCCACAAGTAAGAGCAGCCCCGGGATTTGGAGGACTTGGGAGCTCTCGTGAAGAACTGTGTGCCAAACTCCTCATTGTTCTAGAGAAGTGTTTCCTTAATATTTGGGATTTGCAGCTGCTGTGTTCTTCACAAACTCTTCTATCAGGCACACAATTTAATGCTTCCCATTGCTTTTTATTCCCCATATGTTCTTCTGTATAACCACACAGAAGGCAACCACTCAGAATATCCAAGAGGCATCTGTACTTTCCAGGCTGAATGTGTAATTAGTTTGATCTCCTTCTGTAAGGCTTTATTTACAGCATTTATGAAAATGTGACCTTTTGCAGTTTTGGCTAAGTTAATGGCTTACTGACATGCTTGCTCTTGGTTTCATAGTCCTCTTTTTTTTTTTTTTTTTTTTTCTCTCCATATTATTTTAGAAATCAAATTATTTTCTCAGTTTTACTTTACAATATTATCCTTTTTTTTTTTTTTTTTTTAAGAGTATCTTAATATTTTTTAGTTACAATCAATGTGACATCAGAATGTACACATGGTAGCATGATGGACCTTCTTTGGCTTGTAGAACAACAGCAATCTGTAGTGGCTTAGGCACTATTAGGTTTTGAAATTTGTCTTCCGGAATAATGACCATTGTAGATAGGATAGCTTCTCATAGTTTCCACAAATTACATGAATTACTGATATTCCATGGAGAGCTTGTTCTACCTTGTCCTACAGATGCTTTATAGGATTCAGATCTGTGAAGGCCAGGAAAGTTCAAGGCTACAATGAATAGCTGTAAACATGTAGGCAAAAGTGAATAAAGACTCTTACCATGTACATTGCTGTCCTGATTTTGCTTTGTTTCAGAATTGGAGCACATCTGATCTTCTGCTTGTGTGTACAAGCTTCCCTAAGGTATCTCTCTGCTCTCCTTGCTCCAACTGCCCTGGCCGACCAGACCATGGTGATATCACTTCCTGCTGTGTGCCATTAGTACTACTGGAGCTTGTTCATTTATATTACTGATGAGCTTTAAGGGTATGTTCACACGGCGTTTTTGGATACGATTTCGGATCCGTGTTGGACCCAAAAATCTCATCAAAAAACGTAGCGCAGATCACATCCTAAACGGATTCAACATGTATCCAACATGTAACTGTGTGTTGGATGCAGCAGGATCGCACCCTATAGTTTATTATAGGGCTCCTGCTGCGTCTTTTGGACCAAGAATTGACATGTCAGTTCTTGGTATGGATGCAAGAGACGCAATGAGACACACATTGGTGATCACTAGTGTGAGTGGGTTTCATATAAAAAGCAATTTAAATCACATTATTTGTTAGCTGCGTGTTTGGGGTCTGACAGATGAATCCAATCACGCAGCTGAAAGCGTATGTAACACGGCGTAAACCACGCCGTGCGAACATACTCTAACCCTTAAGAGCTCTGTAGCCTTCTGCCCTACTGTCTAAACCCTTCTGTTAACAATATCTCTCTAACAGAGCTGATCTGCCAATCACTGCTGTAGAACCACCCACAGCCTGACCAGGAAGTGAGACCCTGAAGCTGGCTGTTAAGAGCAAGGTTTGTAAAACAGCATGGTGAGAGAACCCCCTGTCATATTACTGGAACTTATCCATGCCTTGTGGCACAGTGCACTATTCTACTGAAGGTGTCCTTCTGCCATATACTAAACAACTGCCTTAAAGGGGTTTTGCCAGGACATGCCTTATCTGCTAAGAAGCAAAAGTAAACAAGCCACAGCTGAGCTGAGAGAAAAAGAGACGGTCAGAGCACAGAGCCATGCATAAGGGATCGTGTGCAGTGTTCACTCACATAATCACACTACAACTAGTGGATTCTGTATACAAAGACAACATATTTTTCCCCAGTCTTGAAAGCTTCTTCATGCTCCCTCTCATCAGATAAGAAGTGTGCTCTGCGCAAGCCCGGCCAGCAGCTCTTGTCAGGTCGTATCTAATAGAAGTGTTTAAGTAACTAAGGGCAGGTAAGGTAGCCTGTAGCTCTCTCAGGCTGCAATTTTTGTAATCACATATATTTAGAAAAGTGATTAAATACCCATTTTGGAGGATCCCACGTCAACATTACATTGTGGCAAAACCCCCTTAAAGGGGTTGTTACACAAATACATTGATAGCATATTGATAAGATGTGCCATCACTGTGTGACAGGTCCCAATCCTGAGAATGTGTCCCGTAAAATCTCCCTTTTAAGCGGAGAGGTGGTCTGATGCATTGATTTTAGTTACTAGTAGTATAATGTACAAGTGAGTGGCTCACTTGTTATGCTGCAGGTAACGTCTAATTTCCATGAAGAGCAGCTCCAGTTGTGAAAAGGTGGATGTCTATAATAAAGTGGCCTTCCAGTGTGTTTTTTGTGTGTAATCCTATAACTGCTTTTTGTTGCTATTGGGGAGACTTAAGTGGTGCATTAAAATGGTGTATTCGACCCACATTTTTCACCGGCCGCCACATTTGCTCAGCTGTGCTTGCAGCTCCCATAGAGGAAAAAGGAGAGCGCGGTCTATATGGGACTAGCTCTCTGCTCCTTGTGGCCGGCACAGACTTAGGCTGGCTGATGGAAATGCCCCTTTAGTGTAAGAGATTGGACTCTCCTGAGCCTAGAGGCTGGAGCGTCGGAGAAGAATTTAACTAATCTAACTTATCTTTGCTAGGGAGGAAATACCAGGCCAATCAGCTGCTGGCAGGTGGGGACTCGGTTAAATTACAAGGGCAGATCTGATGACCTAGGTACCCTGTTGATGCATGCTGTATGTAAAAGTCATGATTCTAGTTACTGGTTGCCTATCCAGTACAGGATACAACATAAACTCATCACTCTCACTCATAAAGCTCTCCACAACGCTGCTCCTCCCTACATCTCCTCCCTCTTCTCTGTCTACCACCCTACCCGCTCTCTCCGCTCTGATGTGATATCGGGTTTACACTCATCAATCATCCGAACCTCCCATGCCCGTCTCCAAGACTTCACACGTGCGGCACCAGTTCTCTGGAACATGTTACCCCATGTGATCAGGCACACTCGGCACTCTCATAGCTTTCAAAGGGCCCTGAAAATACATCTTCTCACTCTGGCCTCCCAGAGTCCCTAATGCTAACACCCCCCCCCCTCCCCCCACACTCCCTAGCGCACTCATCTCTTTTTCGGCACTTAATTTGTATATAGAGGGTGGCAGGTTCATCCGAATTCTATGTAAAACAACCCCATATTTATGTCAAATGGCTGGACCATTGTAAATCTAGCACTTCTTGCCCTTCGTCTCTCCCGTCCCACCCTAATAGTTTTGTAAGCTCTTGCGAGCAGGGCCTCACACCTTGTGTCTCTCTGTAAGTACTTTTAATGTGTAATGTCTGTACGTTTACTCTCCAAATTGTAAAGTGCTGCGGAATTGTTGGCGCTATAGAAATAAAGATTATTATTATTTATATAATATGAGAAGGACATAACTATTACATAGTGCATGTGTGTATTACTAATGAATACATATTATTTCATTGTAATGCCCCATTTACATGGTAATGCTCTTCCATGTATCCTGCAGGAAATTCTCTTATCATGGCTCCTTCTGTACTGTTCTTTTGTAGGAGCTCTCAATGTGTATATTTGATGGAGGTGTACAATATATTGCCACTGTAAACCATACAGTGTGGAATATATCTCCCAGTCCAATATACTGACCATACAGATGGTATAAAGACCCTATTTGGCCTCCGTCAGTCTAATGGAACCCTGTCAATTAATGTGTATTTTAGGATGGCAAATAATGTAGTCTGAACACATCCACTGTTCTATATCTTCAGGCTAGCTGATCGCTCTCTGTCACTCCCAGAACTACAGTCATTGTCCTGGACATGTCCCCCGCTTTCTTTCTCCTCCATATATTGCATCCTGACACTCTTACTTTCTGTGCATCACTTTAACCGCATTGTCACAGCTTTATTTTACTGTATTGTTGGTACAGATGTAGCAGAGTACATATTGATCGTGACGGCTTTTCAGGTTATCTGATCTGTAATCAAAAACCATTGAAAAAGGTGAGATAACACTCTGTGCCCTGATATCACGGTGCAATATCTGTTCTGTTTAGTTCTGCTACATCTGTATATTTTATGCACGTTATCTCTCTTGTAGAGAAGTGTTAATATTTTAGGAGTATTTTTTTTTTTTTATTTAAATTTTATAAAAGGCTGTGTTGGTAAATCATAAAATTGTAATAATGCAGAGGGGGTATACAGAGCACTGTAAATACTACGATTGATGAGTAGCAAACTTAAGAGGTGATCAGGACTGGGCTAAAGACACTGCACAGCATTAATATTGCTGTGTTTGATGGCAGAAACATGGGAATTTTCCATCCAGAGAAAGTCGAATCAAACCAACATGAGCCAAAGTGACTTCCTAAGACCGCTGTCTTTTTTTTTTTTTTTTCCTTGTTATTGGTTGGACCACCGCCAAGCGTATAATGCCTGGCTCAGACCAACCTGTGAAGGGGTGTTTTGGTTTCAGCCATTGGAGCTTTATTTATTGCAGAATAAAAAGTACGGCCCCTTTCTAATATAATTTGTGCTCTTATTTTTCCCCCAGTTAGAAAGTAGACATTGATTTAAGTGCTGATTGCTATGACTAAAGTGACTGTTCCCTAAGGGTATGTCTACACAGCACAAGTCTTTGGCGGATTCAGTATTTAGCCTGTGCTCCATAGATTTTTTCCAATTGTTTTTGAAATCCGCCGGATTCCAGCAGATTTTCAGACGTGTCAGATCTTCCTCCCAGATTGCAGTCAGATTTCCGTACCTTCAATGTATGGGGCCAACGGCCAATCCAAAAACAGTGCGCAGTTTTTAGTGCAAACCAGCGCCAAGAACTGCGGTCCAGGGTTGTTAAGATGCTGTTGGATTTTGGACGGCATCTTAACATTTGCTGTGTAGATATAGTCTAAAATACCTTCCATATACAGTTTTTCTTCAGTAGCTACATTGTATGAGCTGCTTCAGCCATTTGCAGGGTGACTACTGCATTGAAAATGGGGTTAAAGGGTAACGATGTAATGTTGATGTGGGATCCTCCAAAATGGGTATTTAATCACTTTTCTAAATATATGTGATTACAAAAAGTGAAGCCTCTGAGAGCTACAGCTTTCTTTCCATGCCCTTAGTTACTTTGCAGTTTACATTAGACACGACCAGGAGCTGATCTGGCCGGACTTGCGCTGTCTGCATTTCTTATCTGATGGCAGGGAACATGAAGGAGCTGTGGAGAAATATCCTGTCTTTTGTATAGAGAATCTACTGGTTCTAATGTAATTATTTGTGTAAACATTGTAGATGCTCACTGGCACTGCTTGTCTCTACTCAGACCCCCTTCCTCTCCCCATGATTTAGCACGCTCAGTTAATTTTATCTCCTGATCAGATAACAGGTAAGGAACTGACTTCTTGGCAAAACCCCTTTAAGTTTGGGCTTTACAGGAACAATCTTGCAGTTGCCCAGTTCCTTGTTAACCAATGTTTCTTAACTTATTTGAATATACAAAGAAGCTTGAGGGAAGAGAGCTAGGACTCCAGCACCACCTAGTCGCAGCTGCCTTAAAGCTTATTCGAATATATTTACATTTTAGTGGAGCATTTATTGCTTATAAGTCTCCAGACTCCTTCATGGTGCTGCTCTCTAAGGAGCATTACACCTTTTGAGAACGTTTGTGAAATACAACTATCGTATATACTCGAGTATAAGCCGACCCGAGTATAAGCTGAGGCACTTACTTTTGCCACAAAAACCGGTAAAGCTTATTGACTCGAGTATAAGCCTAGGGTGGAAAATGCAGCGGCTACTGGTGAATTTTAAAAATAAAAATAGATACCAATAAAATTACATAGACAGGTATAGACAGTTTAATGTCCCCTATAGGCAGATATAAGCTGGTATAGGCAGTTTCATGTCCTCCATAGGCAGGTTATAGGCTGGTATAGGCAGCTTTATGTCCCCATAGGCAGATTTATAGGCAGGTATAGGTCCCCCTAGGCAGGCTATAGGCAGGTATAGGTCCCCCTAGGCAGGCTATAGGCAGGTATAGGTCCCCCTAGGCAGGCTATAGGCAGGTATAGGTCCCCCTAGGCAGGCTATAGGCAGGTATAGGTTCCCTAGGCAGGCTATAGGCAGGTATAGGTCCCCTAGGCAGGTATAGGTCCCCCTATGCAGTCTATAGGCAGGTATAGGCAGGCTAAAGGCAGGTATAGGTCCCCCTAGGCCGGAGATCGGCAGGTATAGGTCCCCCCTAGCAGGCTATAGGCAGGTATAGGTCCCCCCTAGGTAGGCTATAGGCAGGTATAGGTCCCCCCTATGCAGGCTATAGGCCGGTATAGGTCCCCCCTACGCAGGCTATAGGCAGGTATAGGTCCCCCTAGGCAGGCTATAGTAGGTATCGGTCCCCTAGGCAGGGTATAGGCAGGTATAGGTCCCCCTAGGCAGGCTATAGGCAGGTATAGGTCCCCCTAGGCACGGTATAGGTCCCCCTAGGCAGGCTATAGGGAGGTATAGGCATGGTTTTAAAACAAAAAAACCCCACTTACCTGGCTCCCCGCTGCTCCGTCTCCCGTGCGCTGTCCTGCATCTTCTCGGCACAGGCGGGTGATGTCATCAGGCCGC
Organism: Phyllomedusa bahiana; assembly: GCA_025379985.1. Taxonomy (NCBI): domain Eukaryota; kingdom Metazoa; phylum Chordata; class Amphibia; order Anura; family Hylidae; genus Phyllomedusa; species Phyllomedusa bahiana. The sequence goes on along the minus strand of JAODAL010004026.1, from coordinate 107,288 downwards.
GCATGCAGCGTGATGACACACGCTGCCTGTGCCGGAAACTCTGGACAGCCGCGAGTTTGCGGCCGCCCGGAGTCCACTGCGGAGCAGGAGCGCTCGCTCTCTGCTCCGCAGTGATATCTCTTCACTTGTATGCGCTCCGGAGGAGTCGCATACAGGGGAAGAGATCGCCGATAGTGTCTAGGTCACAGCAGTGCCCGGACGCCGTCAGGTACTCGGCCTTCAGTTATATGCGCTCCCTGAGGAGTCGCCTATAACTGAAGTTTGTCTGCCCGGGCCATCGCAGCGCCCGAGCGCCGACAGTGACTCGAGTATAAGCCGAGGGGAGATTTTTCAGCACATATACGGTAACTCTGAGCTGGTCAAATCCGATCAGTGAACGTGACTAGAAATTACCTTTGCCACATAACCATTAGGCCTCGTTCACACGGCTTATTTGCCGACGGATTGGCGCCGTATTCCGCGCCGGATTTGCGCGTCAATACGGCGCCAATCCGTCGGAGTCATTACGGTAATCCACTGCTCTCATTGAGAACAGTGGAATCCGTCGCTCCTCCCCGCTCGGCAAATCCGCCGCGGGGGGAGAACGTGACATGCACATTATTTACGGCGCGGACGCGCCGTAAACAATGCATTGTCTATGGGGCCGGGAGCGGCGCCCCCGCCGCGCTCCGGCCCCGCCCCCGTCCCGCCCCGTATTCACGGCGGATTTGTGCGCTCAATACGGCGCACAAATCCGTCGGCAATAAGCCGTGTGAACGGGGGCCTTATGGGATGGCAACTATTGAAATACCGTATTTTTCGGACTCTACCGCGCACCGGATTATCAGGCGCATTATCACTGAGCGCCTGTAAAGTCTTCTTGGTTCATATATCAGGCGCACTGGCTTATAAGGCGCGGCACATTAAATGACACAAAGCTCAGACCGCACGCCAAGCTTCATTCAACACTTTCACAAGACCTTGTAACAAAAGTCAATAAGGCCTCGTTCACACGGCTTATTTTGCCGCGGATTGGCGCCGTCCTGCGCGCCGGATTTTCGCTGCAGTACGGCGCCAATCCGTCGGAGTAATTACGGTAATCCACTGCTCTCCTAGAGAACAGTGGATTCCGTCGCTCCTCCCCGCTCGGTGAATCCGCAGCGGGGAGAAAGTGACATGCACATTATTTACGGCGCGGACGCACCAAAACCAATGCATTGTCTATGGGGCCGGGAGCGGCGCCCCCGCCGCGCTCCGCCCCGCCCCCGTCCCGCCCCCATCCCGCCCCTTATTCACGGCGGATTTGTGCGCTCAATACGGCTCACAAATCCGTCGGGAATAAGCCGTGTGAACACGGCCTAAATGTACATATTTCCGTGCCGTATCGCAAAATACGTGTCACACTTTGTGAAGCTTATTTGCAACTGATTTTGGAACGTATTTACATCGGAAATCCGACGTGAATCACTTCTGAAATCAGCTGCGTGAACATAGCCTTAGTGACACTTATTTGCAACTGATTTGTAACTGATTTCGGAACGTATTTACTATTGTAAATCAGTTACAAATCAGTGTCACTAAACTAGCTGTACCTAATACGTTCTGAACAAAGCCTAAAATCCCAAGTGAAGAATTGATTCATATATAAGGCGCATCGGACTATAAGGCCCCGTTCACACGGCTTATTCTGCCGCGTATTGGCGCCGTACTGCGCGCCGGATTTGCGCTTCAGTACGGCGCCAATCCGCGGCAGCAATTACGGTAATCCACTGCTCTCATAGAGAACAGTGGAATCAGTCGCTCCTCCCCGCTCGGCGAATCCGCCGCGGGGGAGAAAGTGACATGCACATTATTTACGGCGCGGACGCACCGTAAACAATGCATTGTCTATGGGGCCGGGAGCGGCGCCCCCCCCCCGCGCTCCCCCCCCCCGTCCCGCCCCTTATTCACAGCGGATTTGTGAGCTCAATACGGCGCACAAATCCGTCGGGAATAAGCCGTGTGAACACGGCCTAAGGCGCACATTCGATTTCTGAGAAAAAAATAGGCTTTTATTTGCGCCTTATAGTACGAAAAATAAGGTACTTTTTATTTGGCTATCAATCTGTTTTAGACCACATAGCATCAATGTAAATTATTGTACATTTACGGCATGGGTTTAACGCGCCCTCTTCCACAATCTATCAGGAGAAGGTTGTGTGTTTGGTTGTCCAAGACATCTAGGGGCGGTTCAGAGATGTCAGAAGCAGGTTCTAATCTCTGTAGCTGTCTATATAGCTTAAGGCAGTATCATTTCCTCTGCTGGATATGATGATCACTTGGTGCCCTGCTGGAATGACAAAGCTGTTAAATCTTAGCAAGCCTAAGCAGGCCTGTTTTCCCCTGTAACTGAGGCTCCTATAGATGCCTCTGTTATCTTGGAAAACTACAATATAAAAAATGTGTCCCTCTGAGGCTTTTCCTAACCTTATGGGGACTTAAAGTAGGGAGAAAAAGTATTTAGTCAGCCACCAATTGTGCAAGTTCTCCCACTTAAAAAGATGGAGAGGCCTGTAATTGACATCATAGGTCGACCTCAACTATCAGAGACGAAATGAAAAAACAAATCCCGAAAATCATTGTCTGATTTGGAAAGAATTTATTTGAAAATTATGGTGGAAAACAAATATTTGGTCAATAACAAAAGTTCATCTCTGTACTGTTATATATCCTTTGTTGGCAATGACGGAGGTCAAACGTTTTCTGTAATTTGCAAATAAATTTGTTTTCTCATTTTGGGCCACATGTATGAAAATTGTGTAAGTCTAAAATTTACTTTGTTGCCCAGAGCAACCAATCAGAGCGCCCCTTTCATTTTCCCAGAGCACTATATGAAATGAGGTGCACTCTGGTTGCTATGGGCAACAAAGCGAGCTTTAGACTTAGACAGTTTTCATACATGTAGCCCTTTGTCTCTCATAGTTGAGGTCTACCTATGATGTCAATTACAGGCCTCTCATCTTTTTAAGTGGGAGAACTTGTACAATTTGTTTGCTGACTAAATACTTTTTTTCCCTCCCACTGTATCTGGTTAATAAAAAATTGTAAACGTAAGTTTAAAAAAATTTCAAATAAAAGAAAATGACTTCAGAAAACCTGTCTAAAAAGGTGTAACATTGAAAAATAAAATGCTTATCAGCTAATTGGGGACATTATAGAGTGCAGGAGAAAGAGAAAAAACACATTTTAAATCCTTTTAAAGGGGTTGTCTCACTACATTGATTCATCTTACCTCAGTCCTGTTTTCTTGGTTTCATTTTGAATTCAGGGGCGTGTTTACTGGCTGCTGTAGAAGCCAGTGCTGGCAACCTATCATGTGAGATTGAACAGGTCTGTAGCTATAGCGACCTGAGGAGCTGATGCAGCCCATACAAGAGGGGATATCCAGGAATAGGTAGGACACTGTTAATGGACACATATTGCAAAGTGACTTGTTTTTGCAAGATCTTTAACATAAAAAGCAATCCTTGTAGCTAGACAACCCCTTTTACTTCTAGAACTGCTGCTGCTCATGGCTGGTATCATGCTCATAGTTCACATGACGCTGCAGCATTCTCTTCCTGGGTATACTACTCCTAACTGCTGAGACCTGTGATTGGCTCCAACGTCGTGTGACCTCTAACCGTGATGTCATCAGTGGGCACAGTGGGAAAGGCGGCGGTGCTGGAATTAAAGGGAAGATGTGTATTTTTTTTTTAATGCAGTATTCTTTTTATAAATATAGAGATATATGTATATTATTTTATAACCTCTCTGATCGATTGATGAGCATCTTTTAAAACTGGAAAACCCCTTTTAAGTTAGTACTGGCATAAAAAAACAACACAAATAACCCACTGTATCTTTGGTACATTGCAATAAAGTCCAATAATAAACACTTTATTTTTATTTCTCGGCAATGTCGTTTGGTTGCGTCTTCCTGCAATAGACAAATGACAGAGCTGTCACTGATATTTCTTATCAAGATCCAAAAGCTCATAAATTTCTCTTCACTATTGTGGAATTCATAATGGTGCTTTGTCTTCATGTGGCGTGCAATATCCAAGCGTGACTCATGCTGCAGTCCTTATTAGGTGGCACACAATAAAATGAAGATTATTTGCATATTATGCGTTTCAAATTGGAATGAAATAAAGAAGCAGATTAATCCTGAAGGAGCAATAAAATCAGATAATAAACTCTCGCCTTGATGCTGGGAATGCTGCAGGTCACCGTACTGTTGGTAACTCTATGCTTTCTGACTTCATATTTATGAGTGTGTTGTTAAGACTTTTCTTTTTGACATCTTCATTAACTTTTATGTCTGCGGAGCTGCTGCTGCCCTGCCAGCTACTGTATTCAAGCAGATGGTGCCGTCATAAAAAGGCTTTAGGACTGCTGTCCTTTATTGGGGACTTCATGAATGTATTAATTCAGTGCAAATTTGAGTTGTAAATAAGATTTTTTTTCTTTTTTGTTTGGTCACCATTAAAACCTTTGAAACGCCTAGTTGTTTTAACCGACTGAAAATTTCACGCACATGAAAACTGGGTTAATTTTCTATTGGAGTAAGTGGTTGGTATAGTGCTGTATTGAAGATTTTTTTTTAACTGACTTTGTTCAGTAGTCTGCAGGGCTTTTCTTGCCTTCAGAAATGCCAGGACCCTAAGGGCGCGTCCCCACGGCAGAGGTTAAATGCCAGTCGGTTTATCCAACCGGTAGTTGTCCGGTTTGTGGGCCGTGCACACGGCCGCGGGGAGGGGGGACGGCTTTTCTCTGCGATGAGCGGAGAAGAGCCCTCCCTCTTCCAATTGACATGCACATATTCCATCCGAAAACCGGACGGAAGAATGTGCATGTTCAATCCTCTTCGGGCAGCCCACGGGCAGAAAAACCGCCGGGCGGAAAACCCGTGCAGTGGGGACTGCTGCACGGGTTTTCCATAGAGCCCCGTTGTGCTTTTCAGACGGTCCGCAAAACCGCAAACAGTCTGAAAAACCATCCGAAAACCAGTGCCGTGGGGACATGCCATTATAGAAATCTGACACCCCACTATTAGTGGTATCCCATTATCATTTGTTGAAGACCGTTGTCTGCAGAAGACATGATGCTAGTGGCGAATGTTGGCTGCCAATCATGGCCAGAACTCGCCATTGGTGTCCGGGGGATAACTCATTGCGACTTCAGTCATCTCAGTTAGGAAGAGGTGTGGCACCTCCATTCAACCACCTCCCCGCCAATGCCATTTGCTTGCCATGGCAGCCTTATCCCTAATGAATACCTCCCGGGTCTGCCATTATTGTGCTGTTGTTACACCCTGTTGTAGGCAGTATATAGTATGAGCACTCAAGTAATCACAAATTCAACTTCTCTAGGAGAACTAAAAACTTGGAGTACAAAAAACTCAAAATGTTTATAAAAGTCCGTTTTTGTTGGAGATTTTTTTTTCTTTTTTCTCTTTTTTTCTCTTTTCCTTTTTCTTTCCTCTGTGAAAGGCAAGAATGTACTTCTGTTCTTAGGATATGTTCAATTTGAGATTTGTTGAAGTTCATCTTGATAGATGGTTGCATGTATTTATTTGAGAAAATACATATTGTTTGTATGTATTAAAAATCTTTAATAAAAATACAGTTAAAGTTTATAAAAGTATAATAAAATAAACGAGAGCTTTTTCCCATTTTATATTCATAAAGAAAAAAAAATGACTGACTTTTTTTTATGAAAGCAGCAATAACACAATATCAAGTTATTAATCGCGCACAGTGAACACAATAAATGTTTTCGTTATAATCCTCTTGCTTCCCAGAAATAATGGATTAAAAGTGATCAAAAAGTTGCATGTAAAATCTGAAAGTACTACTAAAAACTCCAGCTGGCCCTTCACAAAATCAGCCCTCGTAAGGCTCCAGAGACAGAAAACCTAAAAAGTTACAGGTCTCAGAAAATTGTGATTTTTATGATTAAAACGTAGCACAAAACAATTGAAGTTTGTTATATCTGGAATTGTGCCAACGGAATAAAGATATCATTTAAGCCACATGGTAAAAAACAAAAGGGAGAAAAAAACCACTTCCTCTAAAAGTTGCCTTGTTGCATTTTTTTTCCCAATGCCACCCCACAAAGATTTTTATTTTTCATTTCTCAATACGTTATATGATGCATTAAATTGTACCATTTCTAATATAGCATGTCTCACAGAAAACCAGACCTCATACAGCTATGTCAGTGGAAAATAAATGGCTCTTGGAAGTTGGAGAGGGAAAAAAATGCAAGGCCGAAAATGGGCTGATCCACCAATCTAATATTAAACCTTTAAAGGGGCTGTCTCACTACATTGATTCATCTTACCTCAGTCCTGTTTTCTTGGTTTCATTTTGAAATCAGGGGCGTATTTACTGGCTTCTACTAGGCTGCAGCAGAGGCCAGGTCTGTAGCTAGAGCGACCAGTGCTGGCAGCCTATCAGGGGAGAGTAAACAGATCTGTAGCTATAACGACCTGAGGAGCTGCTGCAGCCCATACAAGAGGGGATATCTAGGAATAGGTAGGACACTGTTAATGGACACATATTGCAAAGTGACTTGTTTTTGCAAGATATTTAACATAAAAAGCATTCCTTGTAGTGAGACAACCCTTTTAAGGGACTCCAGCTCCTGGCACTTGAGCTGGAATAGCTGAGTGAAGGGGCTGCAGCAATCGTGCTAGCACTGCATCCTCTTCAGTCAGCAGACGAGTTGGACCCTCACCAAGCTAATATTGATAGCCTATCCACAGTAGAGCTTTATTACGGATTACTCTGTGCCTTGTGGTTGCTTCCTGGGGATTTCTCTAGAAAGCTAATGCTACTATACAATCTAATTCTGGTCCATCTGATCATTAGACGTCTGAACACTAAGACCGGTGTTTTATGACCTGCTCTATGGATACGTCATTATAAAACATTTTTGTAATTAAGCCCCTTAATGTTAATGCAGTAAATGTGGTTGGGAACAGAATTTAGAGGGGTTATCCAATGACATATTTTTTCATGAGCCGCTGATAATTATATAAAATAACAAAAGTATTCACAGTCCTCTTGCCAATTCCCTACTGCTCCTATGCCAACACTTTCCTGGTCCAGTGATGTTGTGTTGCACTTGGGCTTGGACTTGCAAGGTGTAGGTGCCTGGTGGTGCTGCTGTACTGCAATAACCTCTTAGAAATCATGGTCAATAGCAACCACAGTATGTAGCGATTTAGACAAAAGAGAGGAGGCTCCCACTGTCCCCCCTGCTCCACCCATAGCTACAACACTATTACAGGGCACCCACGGCTTGCAATGGCAGGTGCCTGACATGGCTATATGCCATATGGTCTATTACTGATGTGTAACGATGCTTCGGTATAAATCTTTAAACTTTTTATATTCTTCCTTATTCTAAGGAACTTTATCATAATTTGAATGCAGCGATATAGACAATAATGATCAATTAGTCAGATGTTCACAATCTAGTGGAGAGCTGATCAAGCAGAGTGTAATCACTAATTGGATGACAACATAAAAGTATACAGCATCTTGTCATGAACCAGTTTGACTGTACACTTTAAATGCTTTTATAGAATCATTTACCAGGGTAGACCCAATCAAAGCATTAGAGACTATTGGAAAAATGAGTAGAAAAACTATGATGTGGAGAATGGAATCCCATAGGGAGTTTACAATCTACAATGATTTAGATGTATGAATGGTCTAAGTTAGAGCTGCAAAAGGAGGTCTATTCGCTCCAAGATATCTGGGTGATATAGAACTGGTAGGAAGGGGAGAAGAGAATGGGGAGAATAGTGGCTGGGTCACTTCTCGGATTAATAGACACTACTTGGATAACCTTGAAGACTTTTTAGCCAAGAAGGCTGGAGATGTGAGCATCCCCACCACACGTGCCACACAGTACCCAGCATCTATCCGAGACTGATGAATATTGGGATCCCAATAGAGCTGGGACTCTATACCACCTTGATAAAATGTTCTAATTCAGTTCTTGACGCTTCATAGAGCCAGAGCTTTTTTCTACTAAAAGAAGGTTTTACTCCAATCTTCGTTGGAAAATTTAACACTTTGGTTTGTTTTTTTTTATCCTTATAGCAAGTTTAAAGAGAACCTGTCACATAGTTTTTGCCCCCCTGGCTGAGGACGGAACAAGCTAGTGTCAGACCTGCTGTTTCCAGTGCTGGGTCCCTTATCCTGTAAGATGCTGTAGTTTTAGAGTATTTAATGCTCAAATCTGCAGTTTTCAGCCAGAAAAGAGTCATGAAAAGTAATTTTTTTTTCAACCTTCCCTCAACTGATAAACCTATTACTTTGAATAGGCAGAAACATGTGAATAACTCGATGGGCGGGGCTAACACCTGCTCATGAATAAGATTTGTGCATTAAATGCTCTAAAACTCCAGCATCTTACAGAATAAGGGACACAGCACTGGGAACAGTATGTCTGACACTAGCTTCTGCTGCCCACAGCAAGGGGGGCATAATCTATGTGACAGGTTCCCTTTAAAGTATTCCAGTACCATGAGAATTGTTGCAATGTCAAAAAATGAGTTCCGGCTTTTGAAATGCTGTTACATACAGACTTTTTTTGTTGTTTTTGTCCCTGCAATAAACTATACTAGTACCATCAAAAAGAAGTAAAGTATAAAAAAGATATAGACGTAGTTGCTGTCGCCAGAGTTGTACTGATGAAATGAAGGTAAGACTTTATTTATGCCAAACAATGAAAGATGTAAATCTAAAATGCAAACGACGATGGCAGAATTTCTTTTTTTTTTTCATTCCTTCAAAGAGTTGATAATTTAATCAATAAGTAATATTTACCCCAAAATGGTTCAATTAAAACATACTACCCTGTTTCCCCGAAAATAAGATCGCGTCTTATATTAATTTTTGCTCCTAAAGATGCACTAAGTCTTATGTTCTGGGGAGGTCTTATTTTTCTACAAATCAATTATAGCATGCTATACTAGTGTGTGTGTGTGTATATATGTATATATATATATATATATATATGTATATATATAATCTTAAAGTTTAGAGTCACAAACCATAGGATATATGTATGTAAAGGACATTTTATGGCAGCTGCAGTGACTTATCTCAAAGGATGGCAAATGTGACATGCTGGGACCTGTAGAACTAGAATGCCCCATCAGCCATCCTGTGAGGTGTGTGTGTCGGTATCGTTGCTCTGTTCTCCCCCCCTCTTCCCTCTGTTACTTGCATGTACTTTCTGTCTACTCTCCTTTTGATGTTTGGGACCTGTGGTGACATCAGTCACATGACCTCCCTTCACAGGTCCTTCAACCCTCTAATGATTTCCGCTATGTCTTATTTTCGGGGAATGCCTTATATTAGGAAATTCAACAAAATCTCTGCTATTTCTTATTTTCAGGGAAACACGGTATGCTGCAAAAAAATAAGTAAGCTCTTTTACAGGGGCAGAGAAATAAACAAAGATACAGCCACAATAGGCTTTGTAACGAAAGAGGAGTGGTTAATGAAGTGGTTAAGAGCATATCTTTCATATTATCAAGTGGAGGAGAAAATCACTGAATCAATCAGCGTTTAAAACAAATACAATTAAAAATTACATAATGTAAGGGGGAAAAATATGGAATTGCCATATAACTTGCAGTTCTAAAACAATTACTGGTAGAAATCTAATGAAGCAAGTCTGTACTTCAAGGGAATCTATTGCAATTTTTTTTTTTTTTCTAATTAAAACTAGAAACTGGTACATATTCTTTTTAGCTGTTTTTATTTTCTGATTGTAGATTTATTCTGTTATCAGTATATGATTATGGTGGCAGCCATCTGTCCTAAGCTGCATTTAAAGAAATGCTTTATTGCAGCTACATGGACATAGGAGCCTGTGAACAGGAGCAAACCCATTGTCTTCTATAGGAATGTTTTCTAGGTATAATCTGTGACCCAGGAAAAAGTCAGTGTGTAGGGAGGAGGAGAGGGTGAACTGTGACTATCTCCTATTGTGACTGGTGCATCCTGTGTTATCTTTACTCATCGGTATCGCTTTTAAGCGTAACCATGCTTGTACTGATAATGGAAGAGAATGGTGAAATTTTTTTTTCTACAGAATAGGACGTATTGGACTATTATTAGGCCTAATGGCCAAAGTGATTACTCTGGATGATAGCTGGCGGTCATAATAATGTGACTCTGTACATTTTTCCATGACTGTCGAATATCAGACAGTCCTTCCACCTCTCAGGAACCTCAAAGAGAGAGAGAAATATGTCACTGACAGCAAGCAAGCAGTGGTAGGTGCGACGTATGTGTGTGGGGAGAGGTTTGTCACTGACAGCAAGCAAGCAGTGGTAGGTGTGATGTATGCGTGCGGGCAAAGGTTTGTCACCGACAGCAATCAGAGGTCCTGTAGCAGAGAGAGAGATCATGTGCAGTCCCATGTAAACACAAACAGATCAAGCGTATAGTTTTGCTCTGTAGAGGTGTAATAAACTGCAGGATATATCACTGTGTGTGAGAGACAGAGAAAAAAAAAATCACCCATCTTTCCCAGAGTCCTGAATGTCAAATGTCCATCCTAATTGCAAAGTATGTAGAGAGAGCGAGAAATGTAGATATACACTATGGAGTTACATTTTGCTTTTCACTTCCAAAGACAGCTGAGAACCTCTCCCTTCCCCTAGCTCACACAGAATGAATTCTCACGTGCACACTTTGGGGCGTGTCTGCAGACAGAGAAGATATGCCCTGCTGGGAGGAGAAACACGGCCCTCCATTTCACAAGCTCTGCTTAGCAACCAGTATAAACGGCTGCCAAATGATGAAACGAGAATACCCCTTAATGTATTTATTTATTTTTTTTTTTATCATCATTATCCCACAACTGGTCATTCACACTTTTCACTGTGGTTTGACATGGTGTGGAAAGATGACAGTGTACCCTGGGAGGCTTAGTTGACCGGGCACATGTCAGATGACCCACTTGTATTGTGCATGGGTCCTATTTTCTAACTAATGGGAACCATACACGTTGGGTTTCATACCTGTAAGTTGACATCTGTGTTTTTGTTTTCTGGCCACCAAAATACTGTTCCTGAAATGTTAGCATTGAAGTGGCGGCTACTATATGCAGGCATGCATTCTCCTCCATTTTCATCCCTGAACAGAAATGTGGTGCTACTGTGAAGCCTGAATATATACTGTAGTGTTTCTAGTTTGTAGTCTGTATGACAGCGACTATCTGAAATGCTTGTTGGCTGTCGGTTGGTAGGAGTCTGATGGATTGGTTCGTGGGAGTACTTGTACGGGATGTACATTTTTGCAAGATTTTCTATTAGGCCCTTAAGGTTTATTTAAAAGCAAGTAAACAATCTTGTGTTTGCACTTTGTAACGTGATGAGGATGTTCTATCATATAGTGCAGTCGTTCGATGTCTAATGGAAAAATCTGTTTCCTTGATAAATGCCCCAAAGTTACCTTTTTTTTTACTGTGCAAACAGAAAATGTTACATTTCTGCAGCAAGAATTAATGGGATTATGTGCTTAGCCTTTTTTCATATTTTCTCCAAGGTCTACAGCTCCTGGAATTCATTTTTGGAGACCTGGTAGAAATCCCTCTGGGAACTACTAGTAACTACAATATATTAGGGAAATAAATTCCGTTTAATAGCTTTGTAATGTGAAAACTCCTATTCGAACATCAGTGTTTTGTAAACTCGGTAGTGTCCAGGATGGTGGGGTTTAATGTGATTAAAGGTGGATTCCGGATCTAAAATTTTGTCGTCTCTTAATTGTTATTAGTTATTACCCCATGTTTTATGTAATTTGTCTAAAGACAATTAGATCCTCTTTAGGCTATGTTCACACGGTGTAGTTGCGGGGACGTATTTCGTCCACCATTACGCCGTGTGCTCGGGAGCCGGAGGGGTGGGGGGTGTGGGGGCTGTGTCAGCCCGCCGGCCCCATAGACATTCATTATTCACGGCGCTTATTCGCCATGAATAATTGACATGTCACTTCTCTCCCCGCTCGCCGTATTGTGCGAGGAGACGTAATCCATAGTTCTCTATGAGAACTGTGGATTACCATAATGACTGGAACGTATCTCCCCTCCTATTTCACGCAGTACGGCGCGAAATACGGGCTTAAGATACGTCCCATTTTAAATCGTGTGAACATAGCCTTAAGGCATGTTCACACGGCTTATAATGGGCCGTATTTCGGTCCGTAATTACGCGCCGAAGTGCGCCAATTACGGGCCGAAAACGGCCATTCATTACGGTAATTCACAGTTTCTCATAGAGAAACTATGGATTACGTCTCCTCTCCCTGCTCGCCGAATCCGCCGGGTGGGGAGATACTTGACATGTCACTTTCTAGCGGCGTATACGCGCCGCTAGCAGTGATAGTCAATGGGCCGGCGAAGTGCCGGCCCCCTGCTTACTCCCCCGCTCCCGCCCCGTCCACACGGCGTAATTGCGGGGCGTAATTACGTCCCGCAATTAATCCGTGTGAACATAGCCTTAGAGTAAAGCTCCACTTTTGGGGCCGCTATGTGTCCATTGATGGTAAGATACGGAAAGTGAAAAGGTGAAAATATTGTTACCGTTCAGTGTATGTGCTACCTTAATAGTTTGCTTATTGTAACATAAGGTGATAAAACAGCCTGATGTTCCCAATTTTCTACAGTACAGTGATCACTTAAACATGCGCCGTGTGTGAGGGAGTCTGGAGTCGTAGTTATGGAAATTAAGGAGTATGAGTTGTAGCTTTGGCTTACCCACGCCACAGCCCTGATACATAACGGAGGAACAGGACAACACAGAGTTATAGGAAAAGAAGCTCCGGACTTGTTATTGCACAGAGCACATAAGGATTTACTATAACTTTAAAAGCTTCTCATTGTAAAACGAGTGACTTGTTTGGTCAAACCTTACTGGAGTATAAAAGGAAAGTGCAGATAATGGAGATAATATACAAGCACATATTTAAAGGGAACCCGTCAGCTGCTTTATGCTGCCCGAACGACGGGAAGCATGAAATAGCTATAGGTTACCTGGTCCCAACCATGTGGGTTTTGCCCTGAAACGCTGCGGTGTACCCGGGTAAAGCATCCAGTAAATTTGGGTAGGGTACCGGAAGAAGCGCTGTGCCCCGAAGAGATGAGTCTGATATGCGTTTTCTCTCCACCCCTTCAGCATAACTGACAGCTCTGTCCCTATAGACAAACAAGTGTGAGAGCTGTCAGTTAAGCGGAGGGGGCGGCGAGAAGACGCATGTCGGACTCCTCTCTCCCGGGCACAGCGGCTTCTCCTCATACCCGGCCCAAATTCACTGGATGGTTTATCTGGGAATGCCGCAGCGTTTCGGGATAACCCTCGCATGGTTGGGACAGGGTGACCTGCGGCTCTTTCAGGCTTTTTAGTCATACGGGCACAATAAAGTAGCTGACAGGTTCTCTTTAAGGAAAGCTGTTTTCTTCTGTACCTTAGAATATTTCTTAAAAGGGACCCTCTCCAAGTTTTTGTGTTTGTGTGTGCTGCATTAATGTGAATAGTGCCTGTTCTCCCACATTATAAGTGTATCCTCAGCATATTTGATGTCCCCCAAGAACTTCCTTTGGGGCCTTTTTCGATAACAACACCTATTGGGCTATGTTCACACGGCTTAAAATGAGACGTAGCTCGCCCCGTATTTCGCTCCGTACTGCGCTCAATACGGGGCGAGATACGTTCCAGTCATTATGGTAATCCAGAGTTCTCATAGAGAACTATGGATTACGTCTACTCTCCCTGCTCGCACAATACGGTGAACGGAGGGAGGAAACGTAATCCATAGTTCTCTGAGAACTCTGGATTACTATAATGACTGGAACGTATCTCCCCTCATATTTTGCGCAGTACGGAGCGAAATACGGGGCGAGATACGTCCCATTTTAAGCCGTGTCAACATAGCCTTAGAGTAAAGCTCCACTTTTGGGGCCACTTTGTGTCCATCGATTTTTAAAACCTAATGGCAAATGTTGTTGGCTATTCAATTCCCTTACTTTTATTGATTTTTGGATTGTTAATCCTATATTTTATTTGTATAGTTTCATTGAAACACTGGTCTAATTCTGGACTCTCTTGTCCCTATTAGTTAATGAAGAAGAACTCAGGAGAAAAATTGCAGAAGAACTGGCTTTAGAACAAGCAAGAAGAGAATCTGACAATCAAAAGAGGTTTGTTTTTTTCCCTTTGAATTATGCTTCAATCTAAATGCAGCAGTGTTGGGTAACTACCCTGTTTCCCCTAAAATAAGACACCCCCCAAAATAAGACATAGTGCATTTTTAGTTATGAAATTCAGAGTTTGGCTGCTTATGCTGATGTTTGAATAAATCACTACATTATATTAATAAATGTTGATGTTAAATAATAAATGTTAATTATTGTTAATAGAAAAAAAAAAAAACTTCTCCTAGAGATAAGTCCGAGCTTGTCTTTAGGAGCAAAAATGAATATGACACTGTCTTATTTTCGGGGAAACAGGGTATTGTTATCTTCCAGTGTCTGAAGAATATGGGCTAAAGATCCGAATAGGTTGTCAAAACCGGTGATTGCATTGGTCGTTGAATCCTAATCGAGCAGAAATCCAGACACTTGGTAGACCTTTATACACATGCACTACCCAGGTTTGAGTGTTCAACTGAGTACGCTTCAGTAGTTTTTAAAGTGATGGGGTACGGCCACACGGCAAATGTCAAAGTACTCATCGGATTCTGAATCCTCAAACCGCATTGTCTGATGATTATTTGGACGCGGATTTCAATATAGAGGTAGTTTTTTCCCGGGTTTATACTCAGAAAATAGTCCCATTCATCTCTATGGTGTTTTGCATGCGGATCTGACATATAAATGTTGGGCACATGTTTTTTTTACTTGAAATAGGCTGGATTATTGAACACGGTCTAAGATACTTATTATTATTATTATTTTATTTTTTTTAAACGGCAGTTTTAACCTTTAGGAAAAAATCCAAATCTTGTGGACTACAGCTCAGATTTTCAATTGACGTCAATGAGGATTTTTTGCAATTAGATCTTTCCGTTTTTTAAAACCCAAATCCACGTGTACGTTTTTTAAAACCCAAATCCGCGTGTAAATGATGGGAATTGATTGCCGTGTGGACGGAACCATAGAACACTTGGCATTTACAATTTTCACATGCCACAATTTGTGAGGGACTTGAATAGCTGACTTTCTTTGCATTCAGTGGCCCATATTTAGTATTGTAGTTGCGGCTGAAAAGTGTCATAAAACGCGCCAAACACTGGTTCATTTTGGTGTAGTGTGTCACACACCTGTTTATCATGGGCATAAGAACATTTTTGCAACCTCTCCCGGTATTTGGGTGAGGCTTCATGAGAGGGGCGAGGCCTAAATGTAACAAAAATGTGCCAAAATTCAGCTAAAAGTTTGACCACAATTAGCCACTATAATAAAATCTGGTGCATTTTTAGACTGTCTACATTGTCTAATTTATGGATAGTGAATGTGGGCCAGTGTGTCAAGGACGCCTAACCATTCTGTGCATGAAGTTTGCACTGCATAGTCTCTATATTTTAATCTAGGTTTGTTAAAAGGAAGTATCAATTTGTCTAGCCTTTTAACATTACTGAACAATTATTGTGGTGTGTAATCACAACTCTGTGTAGTCCTGGTTGAATTGGGGAATTTGTAACTCTTTGCACAGTGCCTGGTATGAAAAGGGACTGCACAGAAAAAGTGCCATTAAGTCTGTAAAGCTCAGATGTAGCCTCCATGTTCAAACACTTATTTATTGGCAAGGCACTGTAATGAGTAAAGCTTTTTAGGTGAAGTTCACTCCATAATGGTATCTTTTCTGTGATCAGTAAGTCTGGATATCTGCTTTCCGGTAAACAGACGTATACCGTGGCATAACTGCGAAGTATCCATGGAGAAAAATGGGGTAAACAGTCAAATTTGTTGAGGGATAGAACGGTGTGGTGAACCATGCTTTCCTATGTAAAGGCTTCTGGGAAGAGAGCTGAACTCTCCAGCGCCATCTATTGGATGTAGCAATCTTCAAGTCACATGTGACTCACTGAGCCTTGCAATGGAAATGATTCAAGTCATGCCAGTTAAGTTCATCTGCTTGCATCTGTTTTGGGGTGTTGCCCCTCATCAGTGCAGAGCAGAGATTACTAGCCGGCCAGGTGAGAGCCGTTGAGTGTGGCTCAGAATGGGTAATTATTTTTTATTAGGACAAAAGGTGGGTGTTGTTTTTTTAGCGCCTTTTACACTCTTCCCATAAGCCTTTTGAAAAGGAAATCCCTGGGGAGTGTAAAAGGTGATAAATCCCCACACACCAACTCCCAAGGGAAATCTTTACCCTTTACCCAAAGACCGTCACACTGATTGGAAAAACGTCAGGGGGTGCAGAACACCCCCAATTGATAACACCCATCTGACAGATTCAGAAAAATCTCTTGAAGCAAAACCGGGGGCTAGGGAAAGACCGGGTGTCCTTTTGGGGGAGTTGAAGTTTTAAAAAATGAACCCCAAAATAGTAATAAATTAGTCCAGTTGCTCAAGCAGTGCAAGACAAGAGGTTTGGGTCTTGCCTGCACGCCCCAATCTTCACCTCATCAGATAAGGGTTTAATTTGAAAAGTATTTTGAATGACAGGAGAGGAAAGCTTTACCGCGGGGGAAAAGAAGTTTCCCCTCCCTAGCAAACAATTGCCCCAATTTCAAAAAATTTTTTAATAGCTCTAAAAGAAGTAAAGCTTTAACCTTTCATCAAAACTGACTCTGTCTAGGCGATTCCTTTTCCCCTGATTGTTAAGATTTTACCCTGTATGTGGCACCGCTTGCCACCAAAACCCAAGTTACTGTAAGAGGCCGTTCTAAAGCCGGAAATTAAAATTCAGATTGGTCATCATAGGGGTTTTGAGGAGGCGATACATTTTCTCAGAAAAAATTTAAAACTACTCAAAAATTTATTCAGGTTTTTTTGGGGTTAAAACTTTTTTTTCCCCCATTTTCGCACGTTTTGCTATTTCACTTTTTTAGATTTTTTTTTTTAAGCGTACCCAATAAAAAAAATTTTAAACCTTACACAAAGGGGTAAAAAATTTTTTGAATTTTTGATTTCGGTTCCTTTATTCACCTCTCCCCACTTTCAATTTAAACTACCATATTTGGCCAATCACTTGGGTCGATGTAACTTTGACCCTTATTTTAAACAGCTTAGTTTGCAGATCCTTGTCATGTAACGCTTTTTTTCTGTTTTGGCGCCTGGGGGTAGGACAATCTTTTTTTTTTTATGCTACAAATTACAACCTGTTTTTCACATTTCCCCAATACTCAGTGTGTTTTAGCTGATTCCCCAAAAGGGAAAGGGCACTGGGGGTTTGAGCAGCCATGAAAAGATTTCCCCAAGAAAAGAGAGAAACATCATCAGCTCATTTAAAAGGGCTTTTTGGCCTTTGAAAATTGCCAAACCATCATGGAGCCATAAAAGGTGGGAAAAATAGGAATGAAGTCCAAAAAAATCAAAAAAAGAAGAAAAGAAATGGGTAAAATTTGGAGCGTGAAATTAAGTCAATAACCGGCTTGAGGGAAAATGGGTTTAAAAAATGGGGGTAACGTTGAAAATTTTAAAAATTTAATTTTTTGGAAGCCCGAGGGAAAGGGGATGTTTTTTTCCCGCCAAAGATGTTGGATACTTAAGGGTTGTTTTTGTCAACGGAATTATCGAGTGTCCACAAAATGATTCTTCATACACGGGTCAGCAGGGCAAAAACCCGAAACAACACCAGGGGGTTTTAGAAGGAAGGTTCAATAAAATGAAGTAATTTGCGGATTGCCTTCACAGTCCCCAACCTAATCCCAAACAACATTATCGGGAGAGTTGAAAAAAAGCTTATTTGTTTCCCCTCCCTCGCACAAAAATGGGGAAAGTGTGAAGAGACCGGGGTCAATTTTGGTCAAAAATTTTGAATCGACCAAGTCCCCAAGATTTGGGGAGTATTGAAAAACCAAAAGGTGATTTACCAAATCCTTAACAAAAAAATAAAAATTTTCTTTTGATTTTTAGCCAAAACGGGGAAAATGCAGACAGAAAAATCTGCAAATACAGATGCCAAAAAATTTTCAAGTCAAATTTTTGTAAAGAAATGTAAATATCTATAAAAAGAGGTATCTCACATCAAAGCGTAGTGGGTGTAAAAATGAAATGAAAAGGTGAAAATATTTTTTACCGTTCTGTATGTCTACTTTTAAATTTTCTTATTGTAAATAAGGTATAAAACAGCCTATTTTTCCCCTTTTTTTACGTAAGGATCACTTAAAAAGCGCCGTGTTAGGGAGTCTGGAGTCGTGTTAGGGAAATGAAGGAGTATGAGTTGTAGCTTTGGCTTACCGACGCCACAGCCCTGATACATAACGGAGGAACAGGACAACACAGAGTTATAGGAAAAGAAGCTCCGGACTTGTTGTTGCACAGAGCACATAAGGATTTACTATAACGGACGCCTCAGGAGAGGCGACATCTCCTCTTTAAGATTTGGTTTACTTATAGCTGTTCTCCGTTATCACATTTTTAAAAGCTTCTCATTGTAAAACGAGCGACTTGTTTGGTCAAACCTTACTGGAGTATAAAAGGAAAGTGCAGATAATGGAGATAATATACAAGCACATATTTAAAGGGAACCCGTCAGCTGCTTTATGCTGCCCGAACGACGGGAAGCATGAAATAGCTATAGGTTACCTGGTCCCAACCATGTGGGTTTTACCCTGAAACGCTGCGGTGTACCCGGGTAAAGCATCCAGTAAATTTGGGCAGGGTACAGGAAGAAGCGCTGTGCCCCGAAGAGATGAGTCTGATATGCGTCTTCTCGCCGCCCCCTCCGCTTAACTGACAGCTCTGTCCCTATAGACAAACATGTGCGAGAGCTGTCAGTTAAGCGGAGGGGGCGGCGAGAAGACGCATGTCGGACTCCTCTCTCCCGGGCACAGCGGCTTCTCCTCATACCCAGCCCAAATTCACTGGATGGTTTATCTGGGAATGCCGCAGCGTTTCGGGATAAACCTCTCATGGTTGGGACAGGGTAACCTGCGGCTCTCTCATGCTTTTCGGCATGCATAAAGTAGCTGACAGGTTCTCTTTAAGAAAAGCCATTTTCTTCTATACCTTAGAATATTTCTTAAAAGGGACCCTCTCCAAGTTTTTGTGTTTGTGTGTGCTGCATTAATGTGAGTAGTGCCTGTTCTCCTACATTATAAGTGTATCCTCAGCATATTTGATGTCCCCCAAGAACTTCCTTTGGGGCCTTTTTAGATAAAGCCTATAAGGCTATGTTCACACGGCTTAAAATGAGACACATCTCGGCCCGTATTTCGTGCCGTACTGCGCTAAATACGGGGCGAGATGCGTCCCAGTCATTACAGTAATCCAAAGTTCTCATAGAGAACTATGGATTACGTCTCCTTTCCCCGCTTGTACAATACGGCGAGCGGGGAGAGAAGTGACGTGTCATTTATTCATGGCGTATACACGCCGTGGATAATGTCTATGGGGCCGGGGGGCTGCCGTCCCCGCCCCTGCTCCCGAGCACACGGCGTAATTGCGGGCGAAATACGTCCCGCAATTATTGCCGTGTGAACATAGCCTTAGACTTGATTCTGGGTTGACGCTTCCTTAGGTACCTCTGCAGGCTATCTGCCTGGAAGAAAGTGATAGAATTATGATTTATAGCACTTTTGGGGGATTGAAGTTCTGTGTAAAACCAAATTAAAACGGGGTAGGTACTTTCTGGTGGGCCTCCTATTTATATCATACATGGCATTACCAGAATACGGTTTTAACTCCATCATTCTTTGTTATAATTTTTCTCCACAACCTTTTATGCCCATCAAAACAATTTAATAGTCTGTTTTTGCTCCTGTGCCTTGGCAAGGTTAGAAATTTTAGAAGAGCTTAGGTGTCATAGGGGTACAAGTAATAAAAGTGATGCTACTTTGAAGCTGTGTCATCTGTCCAATGTCCAGATGTGCCTGAGGTTCAACACCCAGTGGCTTCATGCTACTGGCAAACCTTGACTGGGTTGATGTAGTGAATGACTTGGAGGAGGCAGATGGTGCTATGCATCATGAACCTTTGGAATGGGAATGTGCATCTGGTCAGCTGGGTACAGCTGCTCCATTAACTTCTGCTGGGAAATCTGTGCAGCAACCTTGCAACCCCACTGGAAAGTGCCAGCAGTAGGAATTAACCAGCTATAAAGTTCTCATCCGTATGTAGTAAAGCAGAAATTTATTTCTGTACTAAAATGAGCTGTAATTAGCTAATTCTATTGGTTTATAAAAGAGCTCTGTGCCTCGATATATGTAGAAACATTTTTTTACAAAATATGGTTACATTTCCACAGTGACTTACCATTTAAGAAGGAAATGTTTCCAAAAGGGGTAGCTGATATGGCAGCTATGGCACATTTATAACTTGCATATACAATCACTTTTCAGTTTTTAGTGGAACTTTTTTTTTTTTCCTTTTCCATGTCACGTGTACCCAGAGTTTTTCCATTTTAACATGTAATCATAGAATGGATTTTTCCTCCCCATGTGCATAACATTGCATTTATCTGTGTTAAACCTCATCTGCCATTTCTCTAACCAGGATTCCCTCTTATCCAGATCCCTTTGTAATGGAACATAATGTAATTATCCTCTATTGTGTTGATTACTTTACACAGTTTAGTATCCTCTTCAAAGATCGATATTCTACTGTGCAATCCATGTGTAAGGTCATTAATGAAAATATTAGAGGATAGTGCCCAATACTGAGCCCTGTGGTACCCCACTGTAAAGGGATCCAGTCTGAGTAAGTTTCATTAATTTTCACCCTTTGTTTCTATCTCTGAGCCAGTTGCTTACCCACTTGCACACATTTTCCCCAGTCCAAGCATTCTCATTTTACTTACTAACCTTTTATGTTGCACAGTATCAAATGCTTTAGATAAATCCAGATATATAACATAACATATTTGACATCTATTACCTCATACAGTCTAGAACTTGCCTCTTCATAGAAGCTGATGAGTTTAGTTAGACAGGACCGATCCTTCATAAACCCATGCTGGAATGGCGTTATACATTTATTTTCAGTGAGATACTCCCGTTTACCGTTTTTTCCCGAAATAAGATAACCCAAAAGTAAGACTTTGCAGAGATTTTGTGTATACCCCTTTTAAGGCACCCCCCAAAAATAAGACATTGCGGAAACCATTAGAGGGTTTGAAGGACCCGTGCGGGAGGTCATGTGACTGTTTATGTATCAGGTCTCGAACATCCAGGACAGGAGACAGTAATTTAGGGATGGAGGGGAGAAACAAGAGCATTGAACTACTCCACACTCACACACTAGACTCACAGACACATCCTTCACAGGATGGCTGATGGGGCATGCTGGATTTTTCTAGTTCCACAAGTCCCCGCATGTCACTTTGCCACCTTTGAGATAAGTCACTGCAAATGCCATAAAATTCCTTTACTCATTTTCTATGGTTTGTGCTCTAAACTTTGATATTATATATTTTATTGTTGTTTATATTTATATTATAAAATACACAACATTACAGTCATATGAAAAAGTTTGGGCACCCCTTTTAATCTTAATTTATTTTTAGTTCTAATATTTTGGGGATTTGCAACAGCCATTTCAATTGATATAGTAATAACTGATGAACCAGTAGTATTTCAGGATTTAAATTGCGTTTTTTGTACTAAAAAAAAGTGCAATATGCATTAAACCAAAAATTTTTACCGGTGAAAAAAATGTGGGTACCCTTTCATTTTATTGATTTGAATACTCCTAACAAACTTTTTACTGACTTCTGAAGCACAACATTGGTTTTGTAACCTCACTGAGCTTTGATTCATAGCCAGGTGTACCCAAATTGATGAGAAAAGGTATTTAAGGTGGCCAATTGCAAGTTGTTCTCCTATTTGAATCTCCTGTGAAGAGTGGCATCATGGGCTCCTCAAAAAAACTCTCAAATGATCTGAAAACAAAGATTGTTCAACATAGTTGTTCAGGGAAGGATACAAAAGTTGTCTCAGAGATTTAACCTGTCGGTTTCCACTGTGAGGAACATAGTAAGAAATGGAAGACCACAGGGACAGTTTTTGTTAAACCCAGAAGGGGGCAGGCCAAGAAAAATATCAGAAAGGCAGAGAAAAAGAATGGTGAGAACAGTCAAGGACAATCCACAGACCACCTCCAAAGAGGCTGCAGCATCATCTTGCTGCAGATGGTGTAAACTATGCATCGGTCAACAATACAGCACACTTTGCACAAGGAGAAGCTTTTAGGGGAGTGATGCGAAAGAAGCCTTTCTGAAAGCACACCAAACAGTCGCCTGAGTTAGGGCAAAAGCACATTTGGACAAGCCAGCTTCATTTGGAAGAAGGTCCTGTGGACTGATGAAACAAAGATTGAGTTGTTTGGTCATACGAAAAGGCGTTATGCATGGCGTCCCAAAAACACAGCATTCCAAGAAAACACTTGCTACCCACTGTAAAATTTGGTGGAGGTTCCATCATGCTTTGGGGCTTGTGGACAATGCCGGCACCGGGAATTTTTTAAAAGTTGAGGGTCGCATGGATTCAAATCACTATCAGCAGATTCTTCAGAATAATGTACAAGAATCAGTGATGAATTTGAAGTTACGCGGGGATGGATATTTCAGCAAGACAATGATCCCAAACACAGCTCCAAATCTACTCGGGCATTCATTGCAGAGGAACAATCACAATGTTCTGGAATGGCCATCCCAGTCCCAGACCTGAATATCATTGAACATCTGTGGGATACTTTGAAGCGGGCTTCCATGCTCGGCGACCATCAACTTAACTAAAACTTGAATTGTTTTGAAAAGAGGGAATGGTCAAAATACCTTCATCCAGGACCCAGGAACTGATTAAAAGCTACAGGAAGCGACTAGAGGTGTTATTTTTGCAAAAGGAGGATCTACTAAATATTAATGTCACTTTTCTGTTGGGGTGGCCCAACTTTTGGACCGGTCAAATTTTGGTTTAATGCATATTGCACATTTTGTGTTAGTACAATAAACCTCATTTCAATCCGGAAATATTAATGTGTCCATCAGTTATTAGATATATCACATTTAAATGGCTGTTGCAAACACCCAAATATTTAGAACAAAAAATGATTAAGATTAATAGGGGTGCCCAAACTCTTTCATATGACTGTGTGGTGTATGTATGTATGTATGTATGTATATATTATATATATATATATTATATATATATATATAAAATATACACACATAACACACACACACCACACACTAGTATAGCATGCCATGATTTATTCATGGGAAAAATAAGACACACCCCTGAAAAAAAAGACCAGTGCTCTTTAGGAGAAAAATTAATATAAGACGCTGTTTTTATTTTCATGGAAAAGGGTAGTATCTCTTAGAAACCTTCAAACATTTTTACCCACAACAGAAATTAAACTTTACCGGCCTATGCTTTCAGATCACTTTTTGACCCTTTTGAATATTGGCACCACATTTTGCTATGCGCCAATCCTTTGGGACTACTTCCGTTATTATACAGTCCATAAATATTAAGAATAGGGACTATCTATCACATTTACTTAACTCCCTTAGGACACGTGGGTGTATGCCATCAGAACTGGTAATTTTGTCTATTTTAATCTTCCTAAGGCCCATCCTCCCTTCTTGGGTTAGACCAGCAACATTTAAGGTGGAGTTTACTTCATCCCTCTACCCATCAAAAGGTCATTTTCTTTGGTAAATACAGTGGAGAGAAAATTGTTTAATAGGTTTGCTTTCTCCATATCGCCCTGTGCAATACCTCCCTCACTACTTTTCAAAGGGCCAACATTTCAGTTTAATCTTTTTACTATTTATGTAGTATTTTGGGGGTAGTTTTACTCTTTGGCAATACGTCTTTCTGTCTCCAGCTTTGCTGCCTTTATCATTATTTTACAGATTTAATTTTTTTCTTTTATAGCTTTTTAGTGCCTCTTCGCTCCTCTCCTGTTTAAGTAGCTTAAACACTTTCTTTTTCTTATTTATTGCCTTCTTTACATCTCTGTTGATCCACATTGTTTTTTTCCTGTTTGTAATCATTTTATTTCTTTAAGGTCTGTACCTCTCACAGTAGGTGCTTAAAGGGGTTGTCTCACTACAATGTTTCATCTTCAGTCCTGTTTTCTTAGTATCACTTTGAATTCAGGGGCGTGTTTACTGGTTTAAAACTAGGTGCAGTGAAGCCAGTCGTAGCTATAGGATTGACAGTGCTGGGAGCCATCGGGGAATTGAACAGGTCTGTAGCTATATGAATCTGATGAGCAATGTAGCTCATACAAGAGGGGGCTAGATAGGTAGGACCTGTTAATCGGATTTTTTGCATAATGACTGTTTTTGCAAGTCTTTTTTCATAAAACAATCTTTTAGTGAGACAACCCCTTTAAGATGTTTTGGACTCCGATTTTTTTTTGTTTTTATTTTGAAAATCTTGTCCCAGCCCTTGTTTTTTTTTTTTTTTTCCCCTTTACGGCTTAGCGTACGGGATAAAATTTGTTGTATTTTTTAAAAGATGGGCTTTAGGTGTAGTACCCCAATTTTTTGTTTTACTTTTTTTTTATTATCTGTAAAATAGTAAAAGGGGGCTGATTTTAAACTTTTAATATTATTTTTTTTTCCCTTTAAAAAAAAAGGGGTGTTTAAAAACGCCTTTTTGCATTTAAAAAAAAATGCAAGGGGGTGTACAAAAATGGCATTTTTTCCCACTTCCTGCCTGAATAGAAACATGGCAGGGTGGGAAACCCTTTTAAAGGGTTCTGCTGCCCTTTTTAAACCGATCAAAAAACCCCGGGGTTTGCCAAAATTTTATTGCAGGGAAATGGTGCACACCATTTCTCTATTTTAGAGTGGGGGGTTCGTTGTTGTCTAAGGGGGTTTATTCCGTCTTTTTTGGTGATGTCGGCTGCAATTAGCCTTTTCAACCACCGCCTAGTAAACCTTTTCCGACACTTTGAAACTAATAGTTAAATGTTGATAAGGGGTTTTAAAAACTCTTTAACTTCTTTTAACATTTTCTTCCCCCCAAAAGCGACCCTCCCCCTTTAAGGCGCTGCCCACCTAAGCTGAGCCAAGACAGAAGTCGCCCAGTTTTTCCAAAAACCCCCTTTTCCCTTTCCCCAAAATCTGAAATACTCCTTTTTGGGCCTTTCTTTAAATTTTGCCGAAGTTCCCGAGTATTTTTTTAAGGGCACTCCCCCTACCTCTAATTTGTAATTTGTGCCCTGTGGACACGACAGCTGGATTCTCAACAAGTCCCCACCTAGCAACTGTGATACCTGATCCGTGATATGTGAATCGGGCCCCAGGTAAACAACATACTGTTTGACCTTCCTGGTCTTTGTGACATGAATTGCCTGGTATGTTCCCATAGATAATGGATCCCCAATAACCCCTGCACTGTCAAGCCTGACCTGCACTCCTATTCTCCATCTTACTGGAGCATATAGGGGTACTGCTTGCTGTAGCAATGCTATGCCTGAACAGAGAACCCCCCTCATCCACCAATCTTGCAAATTTGTTGGGGTAGTCCACATCATAACTAGCCTCCCTGACACTTTTTTTCTTCTACCCTTCTTTCTGTCTCCCAGCTAACGCCTCTGTTCCTCCTAGAAATCTATTACTGAATCAGTCAAATGGGTGTTACCGCATTCTAGTTTTTTCCAAATGGAAAGTCCCTGCATAACATCTATACTTACCGGCAAATCTGATTGGACAATGTCAAAATCGTGCTGGGATTGAACCCCTAAAAGGTAAAGAATTTCTGGAAGGAATAACAGAGAGGCAGCACAACACAGAGTTATAGATAAGAAGCTCTGGAATTGTTATTTCACAGGGAACACAAGGATTTACTAAAATCAATATATATCAGGAGATGTCACAGGACCTCTTTAAAGGGATTGTTTCACTACATTGATCCGTCCTGTTTTCTTGGTTTCATTTTGAATTCAGGGACGTGTTTACTGGCTTCTACTAGGCATGAATAGTAGACAGCCTCAGGTCTGTAGCTGAATTAGCAAACCAGTGCCTTGGATAGCTATCATGGGACTGTAGATCGCAAATACGGTCTGGTAGCGTATGAAATGACACCCTGAGTAGTTGATGCAGCCACAACAACGAGGGGAATCTCAGAATAGGGTAGAATCCTTTTAATGGACATATATTAAAAAGGGACTTGTTTTTGCAAGATCTTTAACATAAAAAACAATCCTTGTAGTGAGACATGAAAATGAATGGATAGAGATGCTCACATGTGACCACCTCTCTGTTCCTTCTCCCAACTCGGGATCACTCCCTACATTTTATGGCATACAAGATATGGAATGCCCCTTTAAATTTTTTTTTTTACATTTTCTATTAGCAGTGGTTTTTTTTCAGTTTACCAAATTCTAGAAGAAAAGGTTTTTTTTGTGTGATTTTTTTCTTAGCTGAATTAAATTAAAGACTAAACTCCGTAGTGTTGGGGTCTAACGTATTCGCCCATAATTATATGGTGCTTTTTAGTGTATTTCAGGTTTTTTCAAGTCAATATTCTACCATTTCCCTTTTGCTGCACAGAATAACACATTTCCCAGTCCCGGATACAGAAGTGAGAGAAAGAAAATGAAGATGGTATATTAAATAAAAAAGGAAACCCTTGGGGACAGGACCCGGCGAGCGCGAAAAGTGTTATATTAAAATCAATACTTGGGGTCTAACCTTTTGTGGTTTGGTACACACGAAGGCTTTCTTCTTATTGATCTCTGTTTTAATAACATGTTTATTCTAGTTTCCTTGGCTGGGCCTTAAGAGAGTAAACACAACAAATTAAATTCTTTATTATCACAATGACTTGGATTTGGCTATGGTATTCCCCTGTGGTGTAGCTCTTGATTTATGTCTTGGATGCAAATGCAGTTATGACGAGCCGTTTAGAAAAATTAACTTTTCTTTTATTATGTATAACTTGAGTCCGTGCTATTGGTTTGGAAGGAAAAAAGCACACGATGTGTCAATATATATATATATATATTTTTTTTTAATCTAGGGATTGCTTTCGAGCAATTCCAAGATTTCTTCCTAGAGACATTTACACACGCGAGTCACATTATCACCTCTTCCTACTTTTAATGCCTAACACAAAAAAGGAAAAAAGATTTTTGCAAACCTCACCGTCAAAAAATGGTTAAAGGGGTTGTCTCAACTCGAAGTTTCATAGGATGCATGAATGAAATAATGCTGCTTTGCTCTGTCACTTCCTGGTCAATCTGTCTGCCTTTTTTCTTTGATTCTAAACCTTGATGTGCAGTTTCTCCCAGGGGCTCAAGCACAGGACCAGCGGCTGCCGCTTCGATAAGCGGCTCTACGGACTGCAAAAGCTCTGTATTACCCCATATCGAGGGTTGTACTTGCTCAATAGCAGCACAACCTCCACTAGGTGTGCATACCCATTATTTTTTTATATCTTTAGATTGAATTTCGGAACCCCTTCTTCACTGATTCTGTGCCACCCCCTTTTGTTTTTTTTTGTTTTTTTTCTGTATTTGCCTGCTATTTCTGTCCTGTCATTTACGGCATATGAGCTCTGGTGTATTCAGCTTCTATTGTTTTAGTCTTAGGTTTATAATAATATTTACCTTCTCTGAGGTCCGGAGAAGTTTCTGAGCTACTGTCTTTTGTTGAAGATCAGATAACACCACAAGCTGCCTCAATGCTGGCCTCCACCTCTTTTGATGACCTCACTCCACTGTACTATCAGATAGAAACACAAACAGCTGGGGAGAATGGAATACACAGGTCGCGCTTCACTCTTTGGAAAACCTAGGAAAGACACCTCAGAAGGTGATAAATTATTTTGTAGCTCTCTAACAAAAAAAGCAAAAACATAAGCAATATATTTGGAAAAAGTTTAAGTTAGTGTTCCCTACATTCTGAAAGCCTTATCTCTTTTGTAGTGAGACAATACCCTTAACACCAGGTCCATTAGTCTCCACGAGTGGCTCAGAATATCCCTGGACCAAAAGGGAGGTAGGAATCGTTGAATCCAGTATGCAGAAAAATAATATCGAGTACAAAATAGTGGATATGACCCGTTTAACAATCCAACTTTTAATTCCATAACATTAAGATCTTTAAGAATAAGAAAATAAGAATAGAACATGCCGGGGACATCATTGCTGGAACAAACAAAAAACAAAAAAAACGCGTTTTGGACAATAGTCCTTATTCATGGCCAAATAAGGACTATTGTGTCTAAAATGCGTTGGTTTTTCCAGCTATGATGTCCGGCATGTCTATTCTTTTTTTCTTTGCTTAAAATTTTTTAATGTTATGGAATTAAAGTTTGGATTTTAATTGTCTTTTCACCTACGGATGTGCTGGATTCGTTTTCTTCTATTGGATCACATACATTCTAATTCCCGGCATGCGTGTGTATGCTCAAGTCTGAAGATGCAGTGAGCTGGCCTGGTGGGTATAGAAAATTCTCTATAGGCTGTAATAATTTTTGGCGTTCGGGCCAAGTATTTCTGAAATTGCTCAGTTTGTGAACCGTTAGCATGCTGCTTGTAGTGCAAGTATATTGTGAGTGGACAGATGTTTACTCTGAAAGTGATGCGTACAATAGGGGGGACAGAGACGCTTACAAGTGGGAGACAACTCCCCACAGACCTCTTGAACCAGAGGGTGAGCCCGAATAGACATATGTCCTAAAATACAGTTTTCAGTGAACCTCTACTACTATGTATGGGCGCGCCAAACAGATGAATGCGAGTTCGCTGCAACTTCTTGTTAAATGAATTGGCATTGTCTGAAAAGGATTCAATTTTCACTGCAGTATCGGAATTGGGGCCTTCGCCCGCTCTGACATAGTATAGGGCTGACCTTTTTGTTTGTGACGGCTGCATCCGGCCCAATTGCATGCTCCCCCCCCACCACCCCTCGCGGCAACTGGTATTGCAATAGAAGGAGGCTTTGAAGTTGGTGAACAGTGAAAACAATGTATGTGCCACGCTTCTGCCTACACAAGTTTAGTATTTTTAAGTTGTTATACAACAATCAAAGAACAACTACTCACACAACACACTAGTGAGATGAATATGTGAGCGATGAAGAATAGTGAACTCGTCGTATTATCTAAATGTTTATCCCTCCATGGTTCGACTCAGTCCATAAAGAAGCTTTAAAAATAGCGCCACTGATCGTGTTTGCTCTATTTCGCTTTTTCGCTTGTCTAACCTTTCCAGGAAAAACGAGCATATGGCAAGTGAAAAAACTACGTTGGTTCGTACGCTCCCCCAAAATAGGTTGCGCTGCACAACAAAGTAAAATATACACGTCACTTCCCCCCTCATGCTCTGAAAACAAGCCCTTTTAGGCTCTATTAGATTCTTTGCTTTGTGTCAACAGAAGTGTGTGACAATTCAGACTTTTACCAGCTATACAGCTCATTACAAGAGATAGGTTGATGTCCTATGTATGATTGAAGCAGTTGTTGCTACTCTAATAAAAGCCAAAACATACCACATGGTGTGATGACTGAAGTTTATTTTTTTTTTTCACATTCCTCCTAAAAATAAATGAATCAGATATTTAGTTACGGGATCTATACGTGAATACACCCTCAAGAACTCGTTTATCTAACAACTGGGTGTCACCAGCTACCATGTTCTTTATACAGTTATACTTGAAGAAAAATTAAAAAGGTTATGATTAATGTAATACTGAGATGAGAATAAAAAATGGGTAACGTGGTGAGCTCTTGTGTTTAACCCCTTAAGCCCCGCGCCTGGGAAAGTAGTTAATGACCAGCGCATTTGTTTAGTTTTTTGCTCCTGTGTTTCAACAGTGTAAACTTATTTTTAATTTTTTCAATGACGCAGTTGTATGAGTCCTCGTTTTATTCGGGACAAGTTGTAATTTTTGGGTTGAATATTTTAAATTCACTTATAAATAATTACGTTTTGTATACACCATTCACGTTTCACACTTAATAATTTTGTTAATTAAATTCGACAGGTTTATTGCTCGGGTCCTGTGGAGTACCTAGTAGTTTAGTTGTAAATGTTTTTTTGCTTGTTTAAGTGTAAATGTTATGCAACAGTTATTTTTATTAAATTTTTTTTTATCTTTTTTATCGTCTCATATTTTTTTATCCACGTTAGTGTTTTTTCTCTGTTTTGTGAAAAATCCTTAGATGAGGAGGTGAGAAACTTTTTAATTTTTTTTTTTTTTTTTTCACTTCAGTAATGTATTAGACTTATTCATATATGCTAATATAAATTATTAATCTATGTCAGCCTGACACAGTCTGGCCTGATCACTGGCTTGTTACACAGACAGACTGGGGCCACTCCTAGGTCCTCACCAGCCCAGGGCTGACGGTGCAGCTGTTTCCCGAATCACCTGACAGATAGGTACACTCTTTGATTGCGCTTTTGCCTCGAGGCGACACAAAGGATCACCTACAGGGAGTGCGATGGATAACTATGCTCCCCGTGCGCTAGTGTGACTATTTCCGCTGCAGAAGTAATCAAAAGGTGTTATGGCAACTGGCCGGTGTGCGGAGGTTTACTTGCTGCATGAATTCGAGCTCTCCGGTGCTCGCCCCCTAGGAACATTCTATGGGATCTGGGCTGTGTAGTACATGCCGCGATCTCGGGCGCAACTGCAGCGCCGAAGCGCAAACTCTGTCTGCAGCAACGGCAAAAGGCGTCACTGTAGACTAAATACCCGCACCGGCCGACGTCAAAAGTCAGTGGGCAGTCGTTAAGTAGTTAAAGTATAAGTTGAATCACCTGTGGGGTTAAAATGCAATTTTGATGCGAGTGTTGTGTCAAGTTCAATACAATCTACACACCACATCAATTTTAGAGAGATAACTGGGTAAGAGTGACTATTTACGGGTTAAATTAAAGAGTGAAAGTGTCGCGGAGGGCATAATAACCTTTTTAGGAGGGTAAAATATAAAAGAAAACCAGGTAAAGTAATGAATTTGGGCTTGGAAGAGGGATGGATTAGTAAAATAGGTATATGAGAAAAGGCACTTTTAAAAAGAAACATAAAGGGGCATGTATACTAATGCCAAAAAGTAGTGGGGGAAATTGAAAAACGTAAATTTGTTACTATTGGAAATAAATATGACTGAGAGGATAGGAAAGGGCCCTTTGCTGGGTGTTTGCCTAGACTTGCTTCCCTAAAAAAAAAGGGGTTACAGACTGAAATTTAAATAAGAAAGGGGGGGGGTTTCCCTTATGTGTAAATTTTTTGCCCAAAAACCTATTTGGGGGATGATTTTTGTAAAAAAAAAGGGGGGAATTTGTGGGGAAATAGAAAAACTAAATACAGAAAGCAGTTTTTTTTATACAGTCCCCAATAAAAGTGGAACAAAAAAGGTAATCTTTTTTAACATGGCAAATCACAATTATTCTGGAGGCTTAAAAGGGTTGTCTTTTAGTTTTTTAAAAATGTAGGGGGGAAGAAAATTGGGGAAGACAAATTACCCAATATATTGTTTTGGGTTTATTTCTCTTTGTTGAGGAGAAAAAAATTTTTTTAAAAACCACTCTGATTGCACCGGTTTTTCTCTTTATTACCGACCGGCCTCCCACTACTTTTTTTTTTATCTAACGGGGAATGACACCCATCACACAGGTCCACATACAAAAACGCCACAGCTTGAAATCATGAGTGTTATTTTTGTTTCTAACAAACAAAGGAGACAAAATTTTTGGGTTTTAAACTTTAGCTCTGAAATTTCTCTAGACTTTAGATAAATATCTTTACTAACATGTCAGATAATTACAGCCCTTTTGAATACAGAGCAAAATATGCAAAACACTGCAACTGAACCACATACAGGTGACCGGGAAAGAGACCTAGGGGCCTTAAAAACAGCAGGTGAGACAACCCCTTTAAGCTACCCATTTTAAAATTTGGGGAGGCTGAAAATTTGCGGGTTCCAATAAAGAAAACAGGGTTTTAAAAACTTGATTTTTAAACAACAAAGGCAAAAACCCCAACAAAGTAGGGCATTTTCTAGATTAAGGGAAACCCCAGTGAACCAGCACTTTAGGGCATGTCCCCACGGCACGGGTTTTGGGGGCCTTTTTTTTCGGGCCGGGTTTGGGGGGGCTTTTCAGACCGCCAAAAAAAAGGGGGGCCCGAAAAAGGGAGCAAAAAATTGTGCTCTAGGGAAAAAACCCGTGCAGCAGCCCCCCACTGCACGGGTTTTCCCCCGGGCAGCAAAACTTTGAAAGAAGCACCATCTTCCGGGGGGAATTTCGGACGGAATTTTTGGGGCTTCTCAAGGGGAGGTGTTCCACTCAACGCAGAAAACCCGTCCTCTTCCCCCCCCCCCCCCCCCCCGGCCGGGGGGACGGGCGCAAAAAAGGACAAAAAACCCGGCCCGGGCAAACCTGTGGCGTGGAACGCCCCTTGGGGAGGGGGCACTACAAAGGCTCTGCCACATATTAAAAATTTTAGTCTGATTCGCCTAGAAATCCTACTGAAAATAGAAAAAAAAAAACAGGTTTCCATTGACCTCCGTGAAAAATATATTTTTGTAGTTCATGTGAAGCTTATTTTTGAGGTGCGGGTTTTGAAACCAACATGTGGTCAAAAATCTTTGAACATGTTCATTCTTTGTTGTTTTTCCACCGGAAAGTGTGGGGAAAAATTTACTATTGATGTCAATGGGAGGCAAAAATCCTCATTCAAATTTGTACGTGAAATTCCCAAAAGGGTTTTAACGTGAATACGTGTCCAAGACCAATAGGCATGAGTTGCCCTTTTTTCTGACTGCAAACGGCCGGTAAAACCAAATCCAGAAAGCTTCTCTAGATCCACAAGCATCAGGGCTGTGAAGTCGGAAAGAAAAAACCCCCGACTCCTAAATTTCCCCAAAAACCTCCGACTCCTGGACTCCCTCAAACACGGCGCTTTTTTTTAAGTAAACTTTACTGTAGTAAAAGGGTTTAACATCCGGCTGTTTACCACCTTAAATAAAATTTTAATCAACCCTATTTGGGTAGAACATACACTGACAAGCAAAACGGTAACAATTTTTTGATTTTTTGAACACTTTGGGGTAGAGTTGAAAAAAAAGCTTTATTTGTACCCAAAAGGCCGGGTCTGAAACCAACTTTGGGGAATGTGTAAAGAGACCGGGGATAAAGATTTGGTAGAAACATGCTTAAAATCTGATCCAGACCCCCAAAGGAATTCAGGCAGAAATTGAAAAACCAAAGGGATTTCCCCCAAAAATACTAAAAAAATAATAAAAATTTAAAATTT
This sequence comes from Phyllomedusa bahiana, assembly GCA_025379985.1. NCBI lineage: Eukaryota > Metazoa > Chordata > Amphibia > Anura > Hylidae > Phyllomedusa > Phyllomedusa bahiana. The sequence goes on along the minus strand of JAODAL010004026.1, from coordinate 73,864 downwards.
AGTTTTTTTTAAGGCGCAAAACGGTAACTAAAAATTGTCAGGGTATAAAAGGAATTGCCTCAGCCACAGTGGGGTGAAGGGTTTAACTTTTTAAATTTTTTTAAAAGCAGGTAAAAAATTTAGCAAACCCCTTTTTGCCCTGGAGGGGAAATTTTTTTTCCCCCTGGGAAGCGCTTTGCCTGCTCCATGTCATAATTACACTCCTAAAAATTTTAAAAAAAAACCCCCCCCCTTAAAAGAAAATGGGGGGCATTTTACCCATTTGGCCCAAAAACCCCAATTCCTCTTAAAAAAATTCCCTTAAAACTCTTCAAAAACCCTTAAAATCAACTTATTTTATATTTTTTGGGAGCCCGGGCCCTTTTCATGACAAATTTCCACCCACGCCCTGCAAGCAATAAGCCTGTACTTTAGTAATAAATACTTGTTAAGAACACATTAGATAACGCGGTTTTCAACAGCAGGATCTGCATGGATTACTCTGTTGTGTGAATGTCCCCTAAAGTGTGTAGATTCTTCTACTCCTTGGTTGTTCCAATGATATATATAAATATATTTAGATAAGCTCAGACACCCCGGCCCCAATTTCCCCTTTTTTGGTTTGGCTATGTAGGGGTTAAAATTTTCCCTAAAACAGTCATGTTTTTAGATACGTTTACTGTGTTGCTTACCCTTGTCCCTCCCCACCCCCTCCCTCCTTCCTTGTGGAGGACACAGAGGTAATAGGTAAAAGGAATCGCAGCAGAACTCATGCTTTCAAACCTCAGTTACCTTTTTGTAATGATGATGTTGATGATGGTACCTTTTTCGAAGAACCAGGGAATGGCATATAAAATTAATTTAAAGGGTTTTATTTTTTCTCACTATTTCAAGATAATCCCTTGTTCAGAACAGAGGCAGTAGAAAGTATCAAGGTAAAAGAAAAGAAATAATACTTGTGTCCAAAATCATGTGTTAAAATTGAGTTAATATATAAACACAATAGGAAGGAAAATGCATAAAATATTGATAAAAAAAGATTATATTGTAATACAAAACAAATGATTATCTTTATTTTTAAAGCGCCCAAAAAATTCTAAAAGCACTTTTCAATTTTTGGCTTGTTCACACAGAGTATACACATAAACATTAAAAAAACCCACTTTTCAGATCAGACACAGTGTAATTTTCAGGGCACTCTTTTAAAACTTTTAGGGGGGGGATGAGGTGCTTTAAAAGGGGTAGCTTTTTCCCCGAGAAAATGGTGCCCCACGTGAAAAATCTTGGAGACGGTTTTGGGAAAGGTTTTGGATGAAATTTTAGGGAAAGTTTAAATTTTATATAATCATAGAGCGGAGAGACCCGGGTAGGGTGGGGAACAAGATGAGGGGGGAGATTTTAGGGGGCTCAAACGCTGTGGAGAACTTTATTGGGGGAGTCCCGAGAGTTTTTTTGTTTTATTCCCCGTACCGGGCTTTTGGGCCCTTTGGGGGGGCGTGGATTTTGAGTCGGTGTCTATTTTTTTCAGGAGTCGGTCGTCATAAAAGGGAAACCCACTCCCACTCCCAAAAAATATAATAAGTTTGGGCCAGTTAGTTTGATGCAAAGAGCAAAGGAATTGGGTCCGGCCAAAGCCCGCTCCCCTAAACTTCACCTTAAACACATTAGGGGGTGTAATTGATGACATGAAAGGAGAAGAGTTTTTAACCCCTTCATCAAAACTGACTGTGGGGTGAGGCCCAAATTTCCCTTTTTACCCTTACATTTTTAGAGATGTTGCCCCTGTTGGGCACCGGGTTTGGCCCCCCCACCCCAAGTTAGTGAAAAGAGGGTGTTCCTAGCCTGGGAAAAAATGAGATCAGATGTGGGGGTCATGTATGCAGGATCTGATGGTCAATACCCTTTTTTCAGAACAAAATTTAGAGACTTTACAAATGTCCCTGCAGTGTTTTCATATTTAAAAATTTTTTTTTATTTTAAAGTCATACCCAAAAAATATAAATTTTTCCTGACAAGCAAAAAGGTTTAAAAATGGTTTTTAACTTGTGAAATTTCAGGGCCCCTTTCTCACCATCTCTACCGCTTTTTACAAGGCAAAAGTAATTGGTTTTATACAGTCATCTTACCCCATCGTATACATAAATTTGACTTGCAAGCATTTAGCACTGCTTAGTTCTGGGAGATTTCCTTCCTATAACTTTCATTGTTACTTTTTTTGCTACTAAAAAAAACAAAAATTTTTTAATTTTTATTATTTTTTTTAGTATTTGGGAAATCCCCTTAGGTTTTCAGCACGGGGGTGAAACCTTTTGGGCTCTGAATCAGATTCAAGCAAAGCTTGACCCCAAAATTTTGATCCCGGTCTCTTCTACACATTTCCCCCAAAGTTTAGGTGCAAAGGGTGGACTTGGATACAAATAAAAGGGTTTTTCTTCAGCCTACCCCACAAGTTTTCAAAAAATCAAAACCTTGTTAAACCCCTTTTGCTTGTCAGTGTTGTTTTTAAACCCAAGTAGCTTGATTATTGTATCATTTAAAGGGGATAAACAGCCGATGTTACCATTTTTTTAAAAACATTTAAAATTATCACTTTTAAAAATGGCCCCTGAAAGAGGGAATCCCCCCGGGGTCCGGGGGTTTTTGGGAAATTGAGGAGTTGGGGGGTTTGGCTTGGCCCCACTCCCCGCCCCTGATTCTGGGACTGGATGGGCAACCCGGCCCAAAAATGACACAGGGTAGAGGCATCAGGATATGAATATAGTAGTAGAATATAGTAGTTATCAACTTATCAAAATGTTAATTTAAATAGTTGCTATTAAATCATAATTACTGTTAAACACATGGTCAAATCCATGAATAATAAAGATGACTTCTTATGATATTTCATTTGACAGTCATAAAATTCATAAGCATATTTAACATCCCCTTTAAATTTTGTTTTATCTAGCTAACCTAAATACATACATAAAAAACGAATTGACAAAATCAGGTTTTTTGTAAAAATTTGTGTTTTTTTTTGGGTTGTTTTTTTTTTTTTAGCCGTTTTGCACTTATCCTCATGGACTAAGTGATAAAACAGTGCATGGATGGGTGTGGAAAATATCCAATCTTTTACCAAATGGTAATTTTTTTTTTTTTATTTCTTGTTTTGTTTAAAGGGGGAAAGTGTTTAAAAAAATGACTTTTTTTTAACTCACATTTTTATGTTAAACACATTTTTTTAGGGAATTTTTTTGGTTTTTTTTTTTTTAAAATTTTCCATACCCCTTTCATTTTTTTTTTTTAAAATTTTAAGCCCTGCAGTTTTCACTTTGGCCACTAAGCCTAATAATCGTCTGACATTTCCCCTTTCTGTTTAGAGAGTTTTTTCAGCCGTGCTATTATCAGAAAACAGCAGGGTCAAACTGAAAAGGAGACCCCATTGTGTACAGAAAACACAGAACCCACCAGTCACAAGGGGGGAATGTCACGCTCCCCCTCTCCCCCCCCTTCACGTGAAACCCCTTTAACAAGTCTAGGGGACAAATCGCTTAAAAAACCCTATGGCATGAAGCTCTGTAAAGATCTCTCTGATGCTGTTAAAGCAGTGCAAAAAGAAGTCTTCCCCAAATCATTAAAACGCCGAATAGAGAAATCTACAGTCAGGAAATAAAAACGACTGAGGGGAAAAAATAGGATCAGGGCCTTGATTTAATAAGTAAAATAAAAAAATAAAAATTGGCGACAGATTCCCTTTAAAGTCTTTTCACTTGTAGGCTAAATACCTTCTTGGGTTTGATGCTGTTATGTTGTGGTACATACATTCTCCAAGATGTCCAGGTAGCTGCAATACAGATTAGAATTCCTCTGTTTCAATGTCTGAACTTCAGTTCTTAGTAGTTTGAAAAACCTTATTAAAAAGAACTTGTTTTCTGGAAGCTATTGTTGTTTTCCCTGTGCTAAGAAGCACTGGACCGTGCTGAAAATGTAGTGTAAAATGTATGTATAATCAATGCTTAATCATCAGCCTCTGAAGCTGTAATGGCAGTCAGGTACATGTGGTCAGCTTGACGTCTGCAGCTGAATTTCCTGATTTCCCGTGGTGTAGAATAGGAAGCCTGAACTTTTAATTACAATATTGACTTTCTTTTTTGGGTTGTGGAATAATTTAAACCTTTTGGGAAGTGGGTTTATTACACTTTTTTTTTTTTTCCTGAATTGACTGATTTACCTTCTTTGCAATTATTGCCATTTTCATATAGTTACACTGCGTGCCCGGCCTGATGGCTTTGGGTAAATAGCTGTGCTATAATGAAGCTGAACTGATGGGGAGCTAAATTATTCATGTTATTATTGTAAGGGCTTCTGCTTGAAATAGTGGCAGGTTGGGTTTATGCTCTCTACCTTAACCGCATAATTAAAGCTACTAGTTGCTGACCAAGTGTCCTTCAAGGGGCGTCTGTCTGCTTACATTTAGAGTTCACGGCATTTTTTCCTTTTTTTAAAAATTTTGGCTTTTTTTGGTAAAATATAGTGGAAGCAGTACATGAAGTTCTTGTGGTTCTTTACAAGTATTTTAAAATGATAGAGGCTGCTGAGATGTAAGATTGGGCATGGTGGTCTGTGTTTCTAATCTAGGAGCATATTTTGGGATTTGGATAAATTGTTTGCCCAGTAAAAACTGAGTTTTAAGAATGTCTACACAGCAATGTGTTGGGAATCCGGCGGCAATCCTGCGGAAGATCAAGCAGGTTTGTAAATCCAGCGGATTTTAAAACCCACCGGAAAAAATCTGTGCTATGTAGAATACAGCACAGATTTTTCATTGCTGTTTACACAGCGCTGGGTAGAGTTGGATTTTTGCTGGATTTTAAATACTGAACTCACCGAAAATCTGCTGAGAATCCAGTGCTGTGTAGACATTAGCCATACGTTCCTATGAGCTTCAATAGGTCATTCATTTCACAGTCTTGGCTTGTGTGATAAATTTTTAAAGGGGAAATTTGTCCCCAAATTTTTTTTTTTTTACTTTTTAAAAATCAACCCCCTGACCCATATTTTTTTACTCGCGGTTTTTTTTTCCCTGTTTTAGTTTTCTCATTGGGCCCCGTCAAATATTTTGTGGGGAAGACATTCTTGCTTGCACTGCTTTAAAAGCAGTCAAAAGATACTTTACGAGCTTCATGCCCATAGGATTCTTAAGACAGTTCGTCCCATAGACTTGTGTAGGAGAGTTTTCACTGTGAAGGGAGGGGGAGCTTGAATTCCCTTGTGACTGGGGGGATTCTTGTTATCTGTACACAATGGGTCTCCTTCAGTTGGGCCCTGTTTTATGAATGAAGACACTGTGAAAAACTCCTAAAAAGAACAGGAGTGTCAACCATTATTAGGCCTTGGCCAAAAGGAAAAATGGAGGACTTAAGCATTAAAAAAAAAAATTGAAAGTGAATGGGAAAATTAAAAAAAAAAATAACCAAAAATTCCTACAAAATGTGTTTAACATAAAATAAAAAAAAATAATCATTTTTTGATGACCCATTCCCTTTAAAGGGAAACTGTTGGGGCTACAGATCTGCTGGACCATGTTTTTAGTAGTTGGGGGCTGACAGATTGAAAACATGCCTGTGGGGAAAATTTTTGGAATTAAAATTTTTCATTTAAATCCCTATATACTGTGGCTTAACGAGTCCAATAGGTGGTCTTACCACTGATTGCTAGGTATCACACACTGATATGAAAGGCGACAATACTATAACACCGCCTATTGGACTCCTTAACCCAGGATAAGCAGGAATTTCAATTCATATGCTCTAAGGGTCTTTTCCTGATAAGCTGTTGCCACAAGTTGGATGCAACCAGTTGTTTAAAAAGCTTTTAGAAAAAAACACACAAAAAAAGGGACATTACTTACTTAAAAAACACCACCCTTGTGGGCCTTGTTCACAGCTCAATAGCGGACTAAACTGGGCCCCAAAGGGCCCCCTTTTGGCCCGGGGAAAAATTACAGGGGGATCGATTGCTGAAAAACTCAAAGATCCCCCTGCTAACGAACATTAAAAGTCAGACTGCACATTAGTTGGTACCTGTTCACACCTATGCAAAAAAAACAAAAAAAACCTTTAGCTAATGCACATCAAAATGACTCTTCATGATATTCATCCCCCTGGCCCGTGCCCAACCTAGGGTTTTTCCGCAGACCCGCATGTAAAAGAACGGATTCGTTACTAAAAAGCTTAGGAAAACCAGATGGGCATCCCCACGGCCGGGTTTTTCGGCCGGTTTGCGGTTTTTCAGACCCCCTGAAAAACCGGCCGAAAAATTAGCAAAAATTGTGCTCTAGGGAAAAACCGTGCACAGTCCCCACTGACAGGTTTTGCCGTCGGACGGTTTTTGCCGCGGCGCCCCGGGCGGCAAAAATTGTAGAAGCACAATCTTCCCCCCGGTTTTCGGACGGAATCTGGCTTCTCAATGGGAGGGGGAGGGCTTTTTCCCCCATCGTGAGAAAAGCCGCCCCCCCCCCCCGGCCGTGGGGGCCCGGGCGCAAAACGGGACAAATACCGGCCGGTATTTGTCCTGTGCAGTGGGAACGCGCCCTTAGACCTCTTAGCCAAACCCTAGCATTGTGTGTGGTCATTTTAGGATTGTGATGCTGCTGTTTGGCCAGGAAACTCAATTTAGATGGCTCCTAAGAGATAATAAGTTGTGGTATTATCTCTTCCAGATGCAGATGAAATAAATTTTATTCAGTGATGAGTCAGCATTTTTACAACCTGTACCTGGCTTGTGCAGTTTCCATGGTTTACGCTCTGAAAACTCATCTTCTTAGACAAGCCTACCAAAATCCATAATTGTTAACCCCCCCCCCCAAATTCTGTCACACATTCATCACTTCCTGCACTTTGCCACCCGAAAGCATTTAAACGTAATTGATGTATGGTTGGGATGGCAGGTTCATCACTTTGGTATGTTACTACCCCAATTTATGTAACAGCTGGACCATTGTAAACCAAGCACTTGTCACCTTTTGTTTCACCCAAAAACCATAAAAGATTTAACTCTTGAAACAGGGCCCTCAAACCCGTGTCCCTTTGAAGTACTTTTTTTAATGTCTGGTTTGCTATGCTTTACCCTCTATATTTAAATGCTGCGGGAAAAATTTTTGGCGCTATATAAATAAAGATTATTACTATTCTTATTACTGTATTGCGCATGAGATACTGTTCCTCCTAGACACTTCCAATTGACAGTACTGACATTTATAGTTGAGAGGGGCAAGTATACCCTGGGGGAAAATTTCCAAACTTACTTTTGCAACAATGCTACTAAGTAATACATTAACCCTTTTGGGTCTTCAGTCCGTTTTAGATTCAACTTTTTAGTTTTTCCATCCAGGACTGTGGAGTCGGCAAGCCGAAGCCCTGACTCCGACTCCTCAATTTCCCAAACCTCCGACTCCTGACTCCCTCATACATGGCACAGTTTTTAAATAATAAATTTTCGTAGTAAAAAGGTAACATCCGGCTTTTTACCACCTTTTTATAAAATAATCAACTTTTTAAGGTACAGCAGACACTGATGAGAAAAAGGGTTAACAATGTTTTGATTTTTTGAACACTTGTGGGTAAAATTGAAGAAAAAGCTGTTTTTTGTATCCAAGTCCAGTCTGCACCAACTTTGGGAATTTTGTAGAAAACCTTTGGATCAGTTTTTTGGGTCAAGATTTTGCTTGAATCTGTTTCCAGACCCCAGAAGGATTCGGGGCAGTGCTAAAAACCCCAAAAGGGGGAATTTTCCCCAAAAACTAACAAAAAAAAAAAAATTTAAACTTTTTTGGGTTTTTTTAGGAGCAAAATTTAAATAACTAAGCAGGGGCCCTAAATTTTTGGAAAGGGGTCAAGTTTTTGCAAAAAGATATGCAAAATTACGTAAAATAAAATTACAGTACCTCATGTACAAATTTGTAGTGGATGGTGAGATATGGAGCCTTAAGTCACAAGTTAAAACCCATTGTTCCCTTTTTTGCCCCGGCAGTGAAAAAATATATTTTTTGGGAAATGGACTTTGGGACAAAAAAAAATTGTAATTAGCAAAACCCTGCGGGAAACATTTGTGGAGCCCTCTGAATTTTTTCCCTTGAAAATAAAATTGCCTCCATCAAAACCTGCAAACTGCCCCTCACATCTAAACCTCATTTTTTTCCAAAGGCTAGAAAACGGCCTCTCTACATAACTTTTTTTGGGGGCAAAACGATAACCACGGGGGCACTTTCTCTAAAAAAGTAAGGGAAAATAAAGGGAAATTTTCCCTTTAAACCACAGTCTTTTTTTTGATAAATTTGGTTTAAACCCTCTTCTACTTTTTTTTGAGAACAGGTAAAAAATTTTCCCGCTGAAATCTGTTTCCCCTTTGGGAGGGGAATCTTTTTCCCCCGGGGGGGCGGCGCTTTGCCTACCCATGTCATCAATTACACTCCTAAATGTGATGGGGCTGAGGATATGGGAGCAGAAAGCACTGGCCGGAAAACCCAATTCCTTTTGCTTTTTAGCACTGCATTAAATAACTGGACCAATTTAAAATTAAATATTTTGTGATCGGTCCTTTTTTTTGACACTCCACCCCCTGCAAAATAGCCACAGACCCGACTCCACAGCCCTTTTTCCCAAATCCCCACCTTCCAAGGGGTCATATTTTTAAAATTATTTTTGGGCTTGGACATACCCAAATTTTAGAGGTTTTTTTAAAAGGGCCCCCAATTTAATGTTCAATGGGGCACTTTTACCCAAATAAATTTGTGCCAAAAAAATTTAATCCCAATGCATGCTTTCCCCCAAACACTTAAAAAACGTTTTAAAAGGGTTTCCCTCACTCCCAAGTTTGTTAAAGATTTTGGGTAAAAACAAGTCACTTTGCAATATATGTCCATTAACATTTTTCCTATCTGAGACCCCCCTCTTGTATGGGCTACATCAAACTCCCAAGGGCGATATAGCAAAAGACCCTTTTTTGATCTCTCCTGATAGCCCGCCAGTTCGGTTGCTAAAAGCTATTTTAAACCTGGCTTCTACTGCACCCCAGTGGGAAAACATTTAAAAACGCCCCTGGGAAATTTAAAATAAAACCAAGTTTAAAAAGGACTGAGGTAAGTTTTAATCAATTTTTGCGAACAACGGCTTTTTAAAACCGTTTCTAGACACTTCCCTTTTCCTCGTCCACAAAAAAAGGGGGGGGGGCCTTAAAAGCCGATATTAAAATATGGCCGATTTAAAACAAATTCCTTTTAAAAGGGGTTTTTCCCCCCTATTTGATTCATGTTTCCACAGTTCCCGTTTTCTGGTTTCACTTTTGAAATTTAGGGGCGTGGGTTTTCTGGCTTCTACCCAGGCTCAGTAAGGGAAACCCCGTTTTGTACTACAGCGACCACAGGGGCTGAAGCGGGCCCCTACAAAAGGGGGTATCTCAGAATAAAGGTTTGGGCACTGTTAATGGAACCCATATTTTCAAAGTGACTTTTTTTTGCAAGATCTTTAACGTAAAAGCAATTCTTGTAGTGAGAAAACCCCCTTTAAATTTCTTTCACAGAGCTTTTTTAAAAGTAATGCTAGCCACGCTACTTCTAAAACACCCGGCAAATTGCGGCACATTAAGCCCCAACAAAACGTAGTTGAAACAACCCCTTAGATTGATAAACCTGCCAGTGTGTGTGTGTTGAACAACTTTATTTACTTCTTCATTTTTGTGGGATGAGGTGGACTTTTTATTGGTTCTGTTTTGGGATACCTTTTTTTGATCACTTTTATTTTTGGGGGAGCTGAGGTGACCAAAAGAACTTAGCCATTCCGGCAATTCTAACTTTTTTTTATATGTTAATTTATTTTAACGTCATTTACTGTGTGAGAAGAATAACCAGATATGTTGTTGGATCAGATTATTATGGACGTGGTGATACCAATTGTTTTTATTTTTTTTTGGTCATTTAAAGGGAAAATGGTTCTCCAGCTTTTACTACTTTCTAATATCTTATTGAAACTTTTTTTTTTGCTTGTATAGTACACTGTGGAAGTTGTATATTGCAGTGAATTTTTCTGGTAAGCCCAACCTCTGTTGACCACAGCATATAAAAAAAACTCTCATCCCTGCTGTTTAGTCATCTTCAGTTAAAGCCACTGCAGCAGAGTTGTCGGGTATAACATACACTGAAAATCCATAAATTGCTTAAATTATTTAGGAGATGGTTAAAGTCCCTGAGCCTTTCAGTTAGGACTCCTACTACCAGTGGTGTTTTTTTTAGGCCAGTGTTTATGGCTTTACTTGACTTATTTTTTTTTTGTACCTTTTTAGCAATGTGTGTAGGTGAAACACCTGAACATGATAGTTTGGAGTGGTGCCTAACCTCTTTTTTTTTTTTTTTTTTTTTTTTTTTTTTTTTGGGGTATAAAAATGTTGTACTGTTTGTAGTGTGTGAAGGGATCGTCACTAATTATTTTAAAGTACAATATTAATTTATTTTTTAGGCTGGAACATGGTAAACTGATGCAGGAGGAAATAGGAAAAGCTCTGGAGAGGGAGCGAACAGCCTCTACTGAACAGCTTACAAGGGCGGTACTACGTGAGAAAGCTGCCACCGAGGAAGAACGCCTGAAAGCAAGAGGCCTTGTAAGTGAATTTTTTAATGTTTTTAGTCTAAAGGTTAAAGGTAGGCAGGGCTTCACTATTGACTAAGCATGAATAATTAATTGGTGCTGAATGTTTTGTCTTCGGTACTAAAAACTATGCATATGTTTTATAGGTTTAAAAATTTTAGCTGATAAATGATTGGTCCCCTAAAACAAACCTGATCATACCCTGTTTTTTCCCCCGAAAATATAAATTTTTGCTCCTAAAGATCACTATGTTTTTTTTTCAGGGGATTGTATATAATATTCCCACAAAACCCAAGGAATATTATGTAAAAGGGCATTTTATGGCGCGCAGTGAATTACTCAAAGGAGGCAAAAAGTGACATGTGGACCTTGGAAAAAAGGGTTCCCCGCATTCCCATCAGCCATCCTGGATAGTGTGTTGTGTGTGTCAGTGTCATTCTCTGTTCCCTCCCTCCATCCATCCCTCCATCCATCCCTCCATCCATCCATCCATCCATCCCTCCCTCCTTACTTGTACACAGTTCCGTCTGGGATGTTCGGGACCCTTTTTTGACATCATCAATGACCTCCCCGCACAGGCCTCAACAATCGCTACTCTCTACAACAATTGTCCCGGGGCCCTTTTTCGTGGTGAGCGGGGGTTGGGAACACCCACCCCCCTCCCCCCCACCTTTCCTCTGCCCACCCTTTGGGGGGCCCGTGTACGGGGAGCGCAGCAAAGATTTCCGATAGGTCTTATTTTGGGGTGGGTGGGGTGCATTTATTGGAATTAACAAAATCTTGCTATGTTTCTTTCGGGGGGGGTCTTATTTTTTTGGGGAAAAACGGTATTTTACATGACCCCCAACAAAAAACATTTTTTTCCACCTTTTACTTTAAAAGGGGGTGGTCTCAAAAATGACCTTTTTTAAGAATTGTTTTTTTATTTCCATTCATTCAAAATTTTTTTTTTTTAAACTTAAATTTGCGCTTTGGGTTTTTGGGCCTGGGCCAATAATATTTGACACTCCATGTTCTGTAAAGAAAGCTTTTTACAGTCTCTTCTTTTCCCACAGGCAGGGTTCACTGAAAGGTAACACCAATGGTATAGAGAACACAGGATCCACCATTAAATAGGAGTAGTCAGCACATCTCCCCTCTCCTCTTCCGCACATGATTTTTCCCCGGGACAGATCGCCTAAAAAACTTCCAATAGATCAGTGGTGTCCTTTTTAAAGGGCTCCTTGTTCAGAAGCTGAGTAAAATATCTCTCAAAAATGCTGTTAAAAAAAAAAGTCAGGAAGATGGCTGCCCCCCTTAATCCTATACAGAACAAATTGAGAAATCATAAAAAAAGTATATATTTGTTTTAATTACAAAAAAAAACAATTGATGAGACGAATAAGGGGGCCTTTTTTTATTGTTTTTTTTTAAGGATAGAAAGTGCTGCTTCATAACTATAACTAGAGAGAACTAGACATAGCCTCATTTTTTTCTCTTTGAAGTCTTGAACCTATCAGACATTTTATGGTTTATCTTGAGGATCTGCCATGGTTGTGTAAGGCCGTGTTCACACGGCTTATTCCCGACGGATTTGTGAGCGGATTGCGCTCATAAATCCCGCCGTGAATAAGGGGCGGACGGGGGCGCCGCTCCCTGCTCATAGACTGTCATTATCTACGGCGCGAACACGCCGAAATAATGTGCATGTCACTTTTCCCCCACGCGGGGATTCGCGAGCGGGGAGGGAAGCGGGACATAATCCACTGTTTCTCTATGAGAGCAGTGGATTACCAGCAATTACCTCGACGGATTGGCGCCGTACTGCAGCGCAAATCCGGCGCACAGTACGGCGCCAATCCGTGGCAAAATAAGCCGTGTGAACGAGGCCTAACAAATACTCCTTTGAAATCCAGAGATAATACAAAAAACAGTTTTTACTGGATTGCTCATTAAGTTGCTTAAAATGGCTTATACAGCCCTACAGTGTCAGCCATACGGGTTTCCCCACTTCCTGTCTACGGCCGGAAGTAGGGCAAACCGGGAAATGTAAGTGACGGGAGCCTTCACAGGGCTCCCCACCGTCGTGTCCGGTCGTCGGATCAGCGCAGCATAGCGGCACCGATCGTCATTCAGTTAGACGCCGCGGCCATCTTTGCCGCTGTTACTGCCGGGTGTTAGCTGCGATCAGCCGCTAACACCCGCCGGCTGTGCGGGGGGGGCGGGGGGGGGGGGGTCGCGGAGCGATCCCCCTGCAAAGCCCCTTAGCGGCCCTGGGACGTACTCATAAGTCCAGGGTCGTTAAGGGCTTAAAAACTGAATTTTTTTTCTTTCTTTGCTGTGATTGGCTCGGTCCATTACACTGTATTTACATTTGAAGCAATTTAATATTTCACATGTTGTTAAAGGTGGCTAACCTAATGTAAAATGTTATTAGCTAAATCAACATGATTACATTCTGTGAGGCTGTTTTCTAGGTATAAATCAAAATATCTGGGCTGGTTCCAACTGGCAAGAAAATGCAGCAGGTGCAAACAGTACTTTGTAGAGTTTTCTCCCGAAAATCTGCAGAGGGAAAATTTGTGTAATATGGTTCAGTTTGAAATGATGTATCAATTATGTAATTAACAACCTGCTGCACTAATAAGAACCACGAACATGATTAGTGAATCATAACTTGTAATTCAGAAGTGAAAGGTGCGATAATCAGCCCTTTGAAACCAACATTCAACATTGTGCTCAAGTATTTGGAGCCGTTTTCTTGCTGCTGCATAAGGCTAGGCCTCCACAGCATAGGAAAAAAAACTCGAAAACCAAAACCTAAAAACTACTTTGAACATCCGTTTTTTTGTTTTTGTCTGCAGCCACTGGTTTTCCGACAAGTTTTTTTGGGTAGTGTTTACTTTTTTTGTTAAGGTTTTTAGCGCGTTTTTGAGCAGTTTTTAATGTATGCAAAATTCTTATACCTTGTTTAAACACCTGGGCAGTTTTTCAGCAGAACAGCCCAAAAAACATGCCATAAACATTTGCCGTTTTGCAACATCAGAAGCCGAAATGAGCTGAAAAAAGCATTCTGTGGAGACTACAGAACTTTTTTACTATTAAAGTCTATGGGATCTGTTGTCCGTCCTTTTTTCAGCAGTTCCAGAAAACGAAAAACACTAAAAAAAAAAAAAAAAATGAACAAAAATGTGTGCAGTGGAGACCTAGCCTAATATGTGTGACTTAAATGTTTCAGGCTAATATACGTTACATGTGAACATCAAAGGGGTTTTCTCGCTACAAAGATCATATCTGTAATGATGGGGACAGTAAAAATAAGCACTTTTGCAATTAGTTTGCACTACCTATATCACTTAGTATAGCAGATAAGAGCTAATCTGTGCATCTAGACCTATTTCTACAGCAGGTAGTCAGGTCACATCCCCTTTTCTGTGATTGGCTGCCTCATATGTTTGGACACGCCTCCTGTGCTGTGATTAGCTGCCTGCACTCTGAGCTGTGTAAATTGAAAGTGAAATTAGTTGCCTCAGCTTCTCTATGCTCCTCTCTCAGCCCTATGTGATGGATCTGGGCAATTGCTGAGTCTGTAGCTGCTGGATTCACTCTCTCCCCCCATATAACACCGCCTTATACAGTCTGTTCATCCTCTCCCTACTGTCTGATAACAGAGAGGGGACAGCATGCCTTTCTCACATTTGTTTCATCAGTTTAGGCTGTATGTGTAACTGCTTACAGCTATACAGGTGCTCTGGTTACAATGAGCTTTTGCAGCCTGGGAGGGAGGTGACAGCTCTGCAGACATGAGAACTGACCATTGCAGGAAGTCTGCAGAGCTGTGACATCCTCTACCGTTCACTGCTCACACAGAATGACTGTCACCACTCCTCAATGAGGGAAAACACGCCTACTGGGAAGAGAGACTCGCCCATGGTTTTGAAGTTGTAAGACACAGAAATAGCTCACGTCTGCGAAAGTCTGTGTTGAGAAAACCCCTTTACTACACTGATATGTAAAGCCATCAACTTTCCATCATAACAAATGTGGTGACAAATGATTTTGTGTCAAAGAAGGCAAAAATACTATAGGATTATTGGCTAACCTGAAAAATTGAATTTGAAGGTTTTTGGAGCACATAGGCCCTTTCATCAGCCAACAAATGACTGACTGAGGAAAAATGCACAACATTAAAGGATCTTACACCCAAAAGAATTGTACAGCAGGAGGATTTCTTGGTGCAGCATCTCTATTAAATGTTGTGTACTTTTTCTCAGTCATTCATTGGCACTTTTGGATTCAGTACAGACCGGTTTGGCCCGACCTGAGATTGCAGGAAAGGTTGTATAAAGAATTGGCAGCCTGTCAGCAGAAAAAGCAGGAAGTGCATCTTTCATTGAATGATGCATTTCCTTCTCCCTGTCCAGTTGCTGATTGGTTGCACAATTTTCTCACGATCTCTAGAAACATTTGAGTAAGGTTGGGGCAAACTTGTCTGTCCCAAATCCAAACTGCTGTAGTATTTTGTTCACTGATGAAGAGGCCTCTGTGCTCTGAAAGCTTGTGAATATAACATTGAATGCATTCAATGCAATGCTTAATTAGAATGGGTACAACAAGATCTAATACAACCCAATTGTATAGCCTCTAGAGGATAGAGAAAGTTAGAGGCTTTGTCTGAGAGAGTACCATGAGTAGGTACACTAGTCCGATAATAGATTCAGAGTTACAGTTCCCAATAACTACTGAAAACCAAAAGTTGACCGGAGAAGGGGGAAGAAAGCTAAGGTGGGAGAAAATATGAGTAAAGGAGGGAAAGGAAATCTGTATCAATATCGTTAGAAATATTCCTAGAAAGCTGGCCTCTATCACCAGCCCACTGACTCCTCTCGTCTTATCTATTCCTGGCACGACCCGGTACCTGATGAAAGCGAAGAGGTCCCTCGAATTCTAATAGGAGTTTTAACGACAAATCCCCAAACTAGAGTGGGGCTTGATAGTACCCAGGAAGACCAGGTTCTATTAAACAGATCTGATTCTTCTTAAAGAGGACCTATCCCCTTCAGAGAAACCTTATGTAGTAACAGAAGACTAAAATACAAACACTTTCTCAGATATGCTTCATTAGGAGAATCAAAGCATTTCACTTTTAATTCTGTTTTTTTTTTTTTTTTTAAAAAAGCGCTGGCCCTTTGAGACAGCTCTGAAGTCGGCCCAAGTCGGCACATAACAGCTTGATGTAGACATGTTGACAGTTATATCAAATCTACTGCTCATGCAGCTGGGAGAGCCCACTGTGCAGGGAGAGCCGTAAGTCTACATCATATGATACACCAGGCAGCCGTGTGACACAGGATGCCTGTGTCATGTCGAGGAGAAGATGAGCAAACAGGGTAAACTCTATCACACTATGTCCTCAGTGTGCTGCGCCTGTTCGTACTGTATGTAGTGAGAGACTAAGATTACCCACATGTACAAGCAGCTGTGCCCTCAGCTCCCCTGCACAGTTGGGATATACCCAAACTAGAATGATAGATTTTCTCGAGTTACATAAGTTAAGATAGAACCTGTCACAGAGTTTTGCCCCCTCTGGTGAGGGAAGACAAGCTAGTGTCAGATCTGTGTTCCAGCGCAGTGTCCCCTCTTTATTCTGTAAGTGAGTAGTTTTCGTGCTATCTTAACATGACTCAAATCTGCAGTTTTCAGCAGAAAGAGTCATTCGAAGAGTCCTTCTGTGAGGTCGTTTTTTTCAACTGGCCAGTCAGAGGCTAGCCATGCATCTTACAGAAATAAGGACACCAGTGCTGGTAAAAGATGGTCTCGACATCTAGCTTGTGCTTGCACCTCAGCAAAGGGGGGTCACAAACTATGTGACGGTTCCTTTAAAGTTAATAAATGTTCCAACTGTAAAACTGAGGGAAAACCTCTGGATTGCTAATGACATGTATTTGAGAAAAGTCTCATTTCATCTACTATCAATGTATGTGGGAGGTGGATAGGTCTTTAAGTATGTTCATTAATTCCTCCATATCTCCGCGAGCCATTCCCCAATGGTGAGAGGATCAAATAATCTCCATTTCCAGGTGTAAGGGTACGTTCACACAGCGAATTGCGGCGCGTACTGTTGGTGCCACAGTACGCT
The DNA here is from genome assembly GCA_025379985.1 of Phyllomedusa bahiana. Classification (NCBI taxonomy): domain Eukaryota; kingdom Metazoa; phylum Chordata; class Amphibia; order Anura; family Hylidae; genus Phyllomedusa; species Phyllomedusa bahiana. The sequence goes on along the minus strand of JAODAL010004026.1, from coordinate 57,148 downwards.
GGGTGTTTTAGAAGTACGTGCTGGCCATCGTCCTTCTAAAGCGCAGCGGGAGGGTTTAGGCGGCCATTAAACCTCACAGTATCCACAATGTCGCTTCTTTCTCCTGCGTGAAAATATGACGTAGGAGAAGACCACGAACGCTTAGTTATAGTCTCTATGAGGAGGCTATCGATACATAGTTACAGGCCATGTTTCGGGACGTATTGCAGTGCAATTACACTTCAAAATATGGCATGAAAGTCGCCGTGTGAACATACCCTAACGGTTTTTGCTGCCTGCCCTAAATGTCTCGTACAAGTGTTTATTTAAAAAAAAAAAAAAAAAAACAAAACACCTCTGAGGGAAGTTGAGCATAAATACACTTTTTTTGATTTATTATTTTGTCACCACAGCATTTATCATCACCTAGAATTTCTGGCTAAGACCGTGCCACAATGTTTTAGGGTACCTTATTTGGATCCTTTATAAAACAGGCCTGCACAGCTTGTCAGTAGGTAGGGGCCAAAATAAAACAAAGCTGAACTTTTCTGGGTCACACAGGGCCGCCATCAGAAATTTCAGGGCCCCCTACAGCTAATGTGCCTGGGCCCCCTGTTAACCCCACCCCCCCACATACCCCATCGACCCCGCCACCACCAATCTCGCCCCAGCAACCAGGGGGCCTGAGTGGGGCCAACATAAGTCCCAGGAGGCTTGAGAGGGCCCACTCAAGACCACTGAGCATTTTGAAGGGCCCCAATCATGGCTCTTAGATTTGTGGGGCCCTGCTCAAGGCCCCACAATCTTAGGTGCCTTGTGCATGGCCCCACAAATCTTAGGAGGACCTTGTGCATGGCCCCACAAATCTTAGGAGACGTGAGTTTTGGCCCCACAAGTCCCAGGGCCTGATCCGGGACCCCACATCTTAGGGAGCTTGTGCACGGCCCCACAAATCTTAGGAGACTTGAGTGGGCCCCACGAAGTCCCAGGGGCCTTGATCGGGGCCCCCAATTCTTAGGAGCATTGTGCCGGCCCCCACAAATCTTAGGAGACTTGAGTGGGGCCCCACAAGTCCCTAGGAGGATTGAAGAGCACCGCTCAAAGACACCGTGTCGATTTGCAGGGCCCCCAATCAAGGACCCCTGGGTTTTAAAGGGCACGTTACAGGCCCCTAAGATTTGTGGGGCCTGCTAAAGGCCCCTCTGATTTGTGGGGCCCCAAACAAGGGGGGACTCCTAAGGATTTCTGGGACCCTGCTCAAGGCACCACAATTCTTAGGAGCCTTGATTGGGGCCCCACAGATAATGGGAAACTGGCCTGGCCATCCCCTATGGTAAAAATAGGGGGCAGGCTGCAGGTGGAGTAGGCCAGCACACATTAGCTTTACATTGCTTATCTGTGTCAAACTTAATCAGCGCGATGATCATGAGCATGGACGTCAGTTGGTCATACCCGCTCATCTGGCTGTGGGCGTGACGTCACTGATCTGCCAGCGGCCGGGGGGAGGGCGCGACTGCTCCGTACACTCACTGCAAATGGATGCTTCAAGCTGAAGTAAGTCGACACATGGACTATGTTATGTAGCGCTTAACTAGCAGCCCGGGCCCCCTCTGACAGCACAGCTGATTGTTATGGTAGAGATAGCATGCCTGCAGTCTGCTCTCCCTTCCATTAGTGTGGAGCAAGGGGCGGTACCTGCCGGTGTCGGTGACCCACCCTTGCTTCACTTTCTGGACAGGGCCCCATACACCTGTAGTGCCTGTACCCCCCTATTGGCGGCCCTGGTCACACACAGTTATTCTTTTGGAACGACTATAACTTCTCAGCAAACAAGTTACAATATTTTGTCTCTTGTATAACTAGACAAGTTTTTAATAGTCCACTCTGGATTAAACACCAAATGTTCTGAATTGTTTTTACATTTCTTTCTATCACCCATTCTCCATGGTCAATCCAAAAAAATCTCCCGAGCTCTCTGCTCAATTCTCCACTATTGTGGATGCTCACCTCTCAGCTGTCCTCTAAGAAAATCCACTCACCATCCACACTGCCGCTTTCAGATGGAAGAAGTCCTGAGGTTCAATGGCCTTTGCTATCAGGGGTTATTGAGTCTCCGACAATCCAGACATAGAGAACATAGCTGCTGCACATGTGCATCTGTCTCCATTGTCAACTATGGAAGTTCCAAATGAAGCAGAGCGAGTGTGAGCGGCTGTGTTTGGAACTCCCAAAAAAACGAAAGGGAAGTGTAATTAATGCTTGGCCACCTCCATTCACTGGGTCTGATCAGTTACCTTTGACGGGGCCGCATGGTTTGCAGATCTATAATAAGACATTCATACAATTGTATGGGCTCACGCATTACATTATTCTACTCCACTAAAAGCATTATAACAAAAAGAAAGGCGCGAGCATAGGAGCACTTTATATCTGCTGCCCCAAGGTCAGACTCCAAAAATTCTGTATTATTAGATTTCTAGTTTATAAAGAATTAGACTTATTTTTCACAATATTGGTGATATATGGACTAGCAGACCTACATTTCTGAATGAAGATTAGCACTTTTATGGATTTTGGTAAACATTTAAACTTAAAATCACAACATCTTGCATATTTTTCTTTAAATTTAATATTTTTTGTACCAACACAAATTATGATTTCTCATACATGTATTCTTACACTTTCTCCTTGTAGTCTGAATAATTTATAAGATAACGGTAATGTATTCATATTTAAGCCCATGAAAGACATGAATGCTTGAAATAATTTTCCTTTTCAATAGCGAGTAAGTATACTTTATTCAGCTCACTCCCTCCTTTGATTGCGTCTGGTCTTTTGAAGTACGCAAAGCATGCATGACAAGCAACAACAAAAGAGGAATCACAAAGTTGTCAGGTTTTGTCCTTGTAAATGACATATGACAGATGCATGCACTGGTTTTAAAGATGTTTCCCTTGACAAGCAGTTCAGTGTAACACAAGAAAGGACCCCTGGTACCTCACAGCAGGATTGCGTCAATTTTAACAATTTTTCTTGCATTGATCCATCAATATACGGTAACGTGTATAATATATAAAATCGTTCAGTCATTCATATATGTTCACTTATTGTGACTGCACAATATGATAGAACTAGACAGTGTTTTAAGGAATCCTGCAATTGACAAGCATAATATTCTCTTTAGGGTATACATATGGAATTTAGCTATTTACACTTGATGTCCTTCGAACATAAGTTTACAAAACTTGATTACTTACGGAAATTTGTGGGTGGTGACAAAAAAGTAAAATATACGTAATTGGCAGTTAGGCTTCTTAGGTGTTAGAAAAACAAAACCCAAAAATGAAAAAAAGCATTCACTTACATGAACTCTTTCAAATTTTAATCTTCAATTAATAACCCAAAGAAAAAGGGTGCGTGAAGGGGTCTGTGCATGTGGCTACACTATATTAAAGGGAGCGCACCCATCTTCTTCTCTATAACGTTCATTTAGTGCCCACATATGCACAGCCAGAATGAGTAACTAGCCACCATAGTGCAATTTAAAGGCTTTTCCAATTTTATGTTAAGAGGGTTTAATAGTAGGTGAAATCGTAACATGGCACATGAGGTTTGAAAAAGACACGGGTCCTTACAGTGTTGGTCCACAGAAAGGCAAGAACCCCTGTGAGGCGGATGCTAATTTCCCCAGACAAGAGGAAAAATTCCTTGCCTCAAAAAATCCCGAATCTAGTAACCATAATTGGTTATGTTAGGCTAGATCTACACAGCACAGGTTTTAGTATTTTGAAACCACTGAAAATCCCCCGCTTTATAGACAGCAAAAAAAACCCCTGCGTAGTCTTTACTCACGGGTTTTTTGTTAAAAATCACAAAAATTCCCAAATATAATAACGGCCCCGGGAAAACAAAAAAAAAAAATGGAGGAAAAGGGGGGAAAAATAAAAAAAAATTGGGCAATTCCCAAGTTCGCATGAAATTTTGATTCACCCTATATAAAATTTATTTTTTAAAATTGGAAAACAAATTTTGGGGGGGTTTTTTTGAAATTTGTATATCAAACTCCCATTTTATTTTCTTTTCCAATTTTTAGTGCCCCGGAGTTTTTTAAAAAAGGGGGGCAAATTATGGGTTTTTTTTTGGTTGCAGAGAATTTAAAAGGATAAAAAGGCCCCAAAAGTCCTTTTTTAAAAAATTTTTTTTGGGGAAGGGGTCTTAACGCAAAAGAGGGGGGGGGGAAAAAAAGGGGGGGAAAAATTTTAAAATAGACCCGTAAAAAGGCCCCGGCCCCCCAAAAATTGTTTTAGGAAAATTTTTGTGTAAAATTTGGGAAATGGTAGGGGAAAAGTTTTTGTAGGGTCGATTTTTTAAAAACTTAAGGGAAGAGCATTTAAAAAGGGGGTGTCCTAATAAAATTAAATTTTTAAATTTTTTCTTTTCATATTTTAAATTATATAAAATTTTTGTTTTTGGGGGGGGGACAAAAAAGCCCCTTTTTTTAAAACCCTTTTATTTGGGGGAACGGGGTTTAGAAAAAAGGGGTTTTCTCAACGGATTCACTTACCCGTTGTTTTTGGTTTATTTTTTCACGTTTTTCTTCCATACTATGAACCCGGTTGCTAAGGACCAGGGGGTGCGCTTAAAAGAAAAACCGGCGTGTTAGGGTGAGGGGTGTCCCCCCCCCAAAAAAGGGAAAAAAAAGGGGAATTTAAAGGATAATTAAAAGAAATTTTTTAGCTTTAATAAAAAAAATTGGGAAAACCCCTTTTTAAAAAAATGATTTGTTTTAATCAAACCCAAAAAAATCCCAAAAAAGAGTGGGGGTTTTTTTTTTCCAAAAATTTTTTAAAATTTTTTTTTACAGGGGTTAAATTATGTGTTTCAGTCTGACCCCAAGAACGGACACAATTAAATGGAAATATCAAGTTTGGATAGATCTGATAGGTTGGTTAGCAGAAGGTGGAAATCCAAGTAGTACAGTTTTTAAAATATTCATTTCTGGATTGAAAGAAGCCATAAGGTTCACACGGGAAACAGCCCATTACTGGTATTTTTGTAGTAGAGTAAGGCCCCGTTCACATGGCTTATTCAAGCCGGATTTGCAAGCCGGATTGCGCTCGCAATTCCGGCTTTAATAAGGGGCGCGGCCCGCCGGCCCCATAGACTTGCATTATCCACGGCGCGTATTGCGACTGGATAATGTGCATGTCACTTTCTCCCTGCCCGGCGGATTCGCCGAGCGGGGAGGAGCGACGGAATCTACTGTTCCTTATGAGAGCAGTGGATTACCGTAATTCCTCCCGACGGATTGGCGCCGTACTGCCGCGCAAATCCGGCGCGGAGTACGGCGCCAATCCGCGGCGAAATAAGCCGTGTGAACACGGCCTAAGGGAGATGTTATAAGACGAGGTGGGTAATTGGGGGTTATCATATACAGATGGTACTGAAAGCCAAATCTGCTGATAGTTCTTCCATTGGGGACCATGTACAAAGAAAAAGTGGAGAACCTTGAACAGATCCCTGAGGAAACCCTGAAGCTACAGGAGAATGAAACAAAACAAAATAGAGCCAGCACGTGATACCCTGAACAAGCAGTCAGAGGTGGGAACAAAACCAGGAGCACACTTTCCTGAACATCAGGTAGATCATTTCAGACTTTAGTTACGGCAGGTAGAGAGTTCAGACATCTGATTAGGAAAGAGTACTCCAAGGGCAACATGTATGAACGTTGGTGCTAACCGGCCAGTTCTAAATCGCTTTGAGGTAGTGTGGAATGTGTGAACCTGTTCTTCTGCCGGTCATACATACAGTCTAGCTCAGGCAGAACATCTTTAACCTGGTCTGACTGTTCTAACTGTTATTTGGCAAAGCTTGACATCAAAGAATCATAAATGTGTCTACTTCTATGAATATGGTGCCACACGCCATCAGAACGCCCCTAATCTTTGGCGCACTAAAAAGTGTCACACCGGCTTATCGCACCAAATTTGGAGTATGCCTGTTCATACATCTATAGAACAGGTCTACTACAGCTTTTTGATGCCAGATAACTGTCTCAGCCCCATTCTTACATGTTGCCCCAACTGTTCTCGTCAGTACGGATGACGTGGAGACTAGAAACTGGTAGATGAAAGTCCAGGACAGGCCAAGACACGTTTTCAGTAATGGGACAATAATGGCACATGTAAAGAGGAGGTGAAGTCTTAGAGGGGTTCTACCATGTATGGCTATGGCTGAAACTCACAGCGCAGACTTTAGAGCTGGCCACACTTGAGCGGTTACTCTCTAGTGTGTTCTTTGGGAGTTCCGATTACAGCCGAGTGGGGTTTTCAGCTCTTCTCGAAACTCCCATAGAACAGAACGGAGAGTAACTGTGCAAGCGTAATCGGCTCTCAAATCTGCATTGTGACTGTTGGGGGCCCGTTCCCGAGATAGGTGGGACCCGCATCTATCAGACAGTGATGGCATATCCTAACGATATGCCATCATTGCCCATTGTGGTAGTATCCCTTTGTTTTAAAGTTTCTCCATTGTAGAGTTAAAACGAATGTATAAAATCGTTAATCTGCAATATGGAAGCTTGTTCTAAATATGACATATTCTAAAAAATGCCTTTTAGATTCAGTCACAGGGACAGAACAATATTTTTGTGATTTTCATTTTCATAATTATCATGCAGATAAACAGTGGGGATCTGAACATTAGGATAAGTGAGTTCAATATGATATTGCTTTAGAGAATGAACACCCCTCACTGTTCCTCCCTGTAGGCTACATGGTGATAATAAATGAGCAAGTTCAGAGCACTTTATGATAGATAGTTAATGTGCTGTGCCTGAGCCAACAGGCCTGTATCCTCAGCATCTGTCACAATTCATAGTCATTAGCATACCTTTAATGGTTTTTTTCAAAATAACTTCATCCAAGACATGTGGAACACATCACTAAATAAATGAAAGGCTTCTTGATTGTAGACAAATGTTGATGTCCATAGATTTGTCTATTTTTTTTTTCTTTTTTTTTTTTGTTTTAAACTCAATGTCACAACATAATGTACAAAGGTTATCTTTTTGCTTGACCTTGAAGTATTGTATGCTTGTTTCTGAGCACTCTTGAATATACAAATGGAATAACATAATTTCATATTGAAGCTACTACAGGCAGTCCCCGGGTTACGAACGGGATAGGGACTGTAGGTTTGTTCTTAGGTTTATTTCGTTTGTAAGTCGGAACAGGTATAGTTATTAAATGTAACTCCAGCACAAAAGGTTTTTTGTTTGTTTTGGATAGTGCAGGGAAGGGTTTTTACGTTTGTATTGCGGTCTGTGCCCCTGTTAAGAAGATTTCACCTCCTTTTTACTTTCATATTCTGCTGTGGCATGCTGGAACTTGTCGTTCCACAGCTACTATCTGCTATGGAACAACAAGTGCCAGCATGCCCATAAGTCTCCTTTTGTAACTAGGGGACAGATGTAAGTCGAGGGCTGCCTGTATTTAAATTTGCAAGTCTTAAATAATCGGTAGTTGGACGCAGTGATGCTGGCCCTTGTTTTGAAAGTTGTGGCACCACACGTAGTAAACGGAAGAAGTGGAGAGGTGGCCATGGCTCCCTCCTTTCAAAGATAAAGGATTTATGGAAAAAGCAAAAACATTTCCATAGCTACTTTGTTCCTACCACTGTTTTCCTGTCATATGTAGTCTTAGAGTATGTCCACATGGTGCACTACGGTGTGTACTGTGCGCGCTGCAATACGCCGGGTGTTTTAGAAGTACGCACTGTCCATTCACTTCCATTATCTGCTTTGCGCAAGCGCCACAAAGAAGTGACATGTCACTTCTCTGTCCCGGCATACAATATGCGCGCATTGTATGCCAGGGGAGACGGACGTAATTTATACCTCTCTGAGAGCTGTGAATTACAGTAATTGTGGGGCACATTTCGGGCATATTGAAGCGCGAATACGTGGTGAAATGCGCCCCGCAATTACGCCGTGCGAACATACCCTTACTCTACCTTCTTTGTGCCTCAGACTGTGCGTAACGTTCTCCAGTTTCTCCCTTATCGCTGAGTGAAGATTTTATTACAGACTCTTTGTCCTGCTTTTCCGAGAGTTACATTTATAGCCAACCAGTATTCCACTCTGCAGTAGTGAGAGGCAAACACCTGAAACAGCTGTTTACAGATGAATATCTTGTATGGCTTTCATCTCATTCACATTGCAAAACTTAGTGTGCCAGATGTGACTTGAAGATTGCTACATCCAGTCGATGGTGCTGCAGGGTCCTGGCTTTTTTTTCCCATGAGCAGTTTTGAACCCAGTAGAAGGATAACACTCGGAATTTAGGATATTTTATGAAATATTTACGCTGAGGGTATTCTGTCTGAATTTTGATTTTAACATGTTGCGGTAAAAAATTTCATAGAATCCATTAGGAAACTGACATGCAGATTTTTCCCATTGACTTTAAGAGGTGTTTAAGCGGCATCGTTGGGCCCTGTTCACACGGCGGATTTGAACGCGGTTATGGCCGCGGGTCCCGACGCAGTTTCCGCAGCCAAAACCACGTCCAAATCGCGCCCAGTTTAACAACAAGGTTTCCTATGGGAAACCGCATTAATTTTCACTTGCCGCGGGTGGCGGCGCCGGTTTCCCCCTGCCTACTAATTTGCATGGGGACACACCCTCGCCGCAACCACGCCCAACTTGCGCCACGACCCGCGCCGCAAACCCGCACGGCCACCGCGCTGAGGACTCCCTGTCAAGAATAGGAGAGTGACAAGCGTGACAAGATGTGTGAATATTAACGCGGTTTCCCATAGGAAACCTTGTTGTTAAACTGGGCGCGATTTGGACGTGGTTTTGGCCGCGGAATGGTTAGATCAGTATCATGATTTTTTTTTTTTTTAAAGCAGCAGCAGTAAATTTAAAGTAACATTTTGACCTGGTCAACCCCTTTATCAACGACTGTTACAGGCGAGATGTGGAAGACCAATCAAATCTGATAGAAGCACCTGTAGGCTTGTTATGCTGAATAAAACCCTCAAATCTCCAGCAAGGAAGTGTAGGAAGACTTACTTGCAGAATGTCTCACAGCTCCTAAAGTTCTTAGAGGATGTTCACACGGCGTCTTTGCAACGTATAGTGGTGCCTCCAATTAAACTGCCTTTATTACCAGCAAGCTTCTTTCAGTTGTCTAAATTATTCAGAAAGGTGTTTCAAGTCCTCACTTAGGCTATGTTCACACGGCTTAACTGCGGGATGTAATTACGCTCCGCAATTACGCCGTGTGGCCGGGAGCGGGAGCGGGGGAGTGAGCGGGGGGCCCGCACTTCGCCGGCCCATAGACTTGTATTACCAGCGGCGCGTATACGCCGCTGGTAATTCACATGTCGCTTATCTCCCCACCCGGCGGATTCGCCGAGCAGGGAGAGGAGACGAAATCCATAGTTCTCTATGAGAACTGTGGATTACCGTAATGAATGGGACGTTTTCAGCCGTAATTTGCACACTCCGGCGCGTAATTACGGACCGAAATACGGCCCATTTTAAGCCGTGTGAACATGGCCTTACTGTGTCTGAAGTCTGGTGGTTTACAAACACACTAATTGATCCATCACTTTCCAAACAGTTTAGTTAAATGATAAAAGCTTGCTGGTAATAAAGGCAGTTTAATTGGAGCGCCGATCAAACTGCGCTGTGTGATAGCACCCTAATGGTTCAAAAATCTGATCACTAGAAGTGTGCTACATAGGGCAAAAATAGGTCACTCGCTCTTGACAGAATGTGACAACTTAAAGTTGTGTTCAACGAAGCAAAGTGTGCTGCACAGGTCAGCTCTCGGCTAGCTGCAAGTCAACTGTGGATGAGAATAAGGAGGGCAGCAATTGCTGCCGTCCTCTCCTCCTATCGCTATTTCACAATAGCGGAGTGTATGCACTCAGCTATATTCGAGAGCTCCCATAGATGGGAATGGATGGCCACAAGCACCACCCAACTGGGAGCCGACCTGTGCAGTACACTTTGCTTTGTGGAAACACCCTTTTATGCCTACACAATGGGCCTCATTTATGAAATTTGTCTAGCGGTAAGACAGTCTGTTACCCATAGCAACCAATCAGAGCACAGCTTTCATTTCTTATACTGCTCTGAAATCAAACAAAGACACATTTACTGTTAGGCCATGTTCACACGGCTTATTTCGGGGCGTATTTACGGACGTATTTACGTCCGCAAATACGTCCCGAAATACGTTTCAAATACGTGTCACAAAGTGTGGCACGTATTTCGCGTTCTAAATACATTCCCCATTCTTTACTATGAGGATTTACGTTGCAAAATACGCCTCAATAAGAGACAGGGGACTTCATTTTACGATCGTATTTACGGACGTATTTACGGCCGCAAATACGTCGCGAAAATACGCCTCGTGTGAACGACGAGGCGTATTTTACATTGGAATCAATGCTAATCTAATTGTTCATTATTTGAAACGTATTTCGGGATGTATTTACAGACGTAATTACGTCCGCAAATACGTCCCGAAATAAACCGTGTGAACATAGCCTTACAGTTTTTTTTGGCTGTATTTTAGCGTGTTTTACGCCCTGGAAAGCGGCCCAAAATCAGCCTCAAACGAGCTTCAAATCTAGTGTGTGTGTGTATATATATATATATATATATATATATATATATATATATATAATATAAAATGCGCCTTGCCGTTCACACGAAGTGTATTTCATAATTGCGAGCCGTTTTTTGGCGCAATTACGGCTGTAAAAATAAGTAACGGCAATGTTTTAGGTGTTTTTCGCTCGTAAAATCCCCACAAGAAACAATGGGGATATGATTTTTTGAAATACTCTTTAAAATACACTCACCGGCCACTTTATTAGGTACACCTGTCCAACTGCTCGTTAACACTTAATTTCTAATCAGCCAATCACATGGCGGCAACTCAGTGCATTTAGGCATGTAGACATGGTCAAGACAATCTCCTGCAGTTCAAACCGAGCATCAGTATGGGGAAGAAGGTGATTTGAGTGCCTTTGAACGTGGCATGGTTGTTGGTGCCAGAAGGCCTGGTCTGAGTATTTCAGAAACTGCTGATCGCCTGGGATTTTCACAAACAACCATCTCTAGGGTTTACAGAGAATGGTCCGAAAAAGAAAAAACATCCAGTGAGCGGCAGTCCTGTGGGCGGAAATGCCTTGTTGATGCCAGAGGTCAAAGGAGAATGGGCAGACTGGTTCGAGCTGATAGAAAGGCAACAGTGACTCAAATAGCCACCCGTTACAACCAAGGTAGGCAGAAGAGCATCTCTGAACGCACAGTACGGCGAACTTTGAGGCAGATGGGCTACAGCAGCAGAAGACCACACCGGGTGCCACTCCTTTCAGCTAAGAACAGGAAACTGAGGCTCCAATTTGCCCAAGCTCATCGAAATTGGACAGTAGAAGATTGGAAAAACGTTGCCTGGTCTGAGGAGTCTCGATTTCTGCTGCGACATTCGGATGGTAGGGTCAGAATTTAGCGTCAACAACATGAAAGCATGGATCCATCCTGCCTTGTATCAACGGTTCAGGCTGGTGGTGGGTGGTGTCATGGTGTGGGGAATATTTTCTTGGCACTCTTTGGGCCCCTTGGTACCAGTTGAGCATCGTTGCAACACCTTGTGGAATCTATGCCACGAAGAATTGAGGCAGTTCTGAAGGCAAAAGGGGGTCCAACCCGTTTCTAGCATGGTGTACCTAATAAAGTGGCCGGTGAGTGTACACCTCTAATAGGGCATTTTTTAAAGCTGATTTGGAAGCTAATTTTGAAGCTTAGATTTACACATCAAAAAACGCTGTGTGACCTTTTCATAAATGAGGCCCAATGTGGCTACACGATGTCTGTAACATCTGCCTTATAGGCTCGGTTTGGGGGCCTTGAGTGCTCAAAAAAAAAAAAAAAAAATTAGCAAAGCGTGTAGTGTTCTATTTTTTTTTCTTAGAAAAACTGACACGTGACAGAACTAAGGACCCCATTGGGGGTATTGTTGGTGTCCACTGTGTGACTGATCTGTCACGGATTGAATTCGGTTTTTCTGCTCTTATGACGGAACACAAAAATGGAATTTCAGAAACAAATGTAAACACAGCCTTACGCCCAATTTACAGCATACCACAACTTTTTGAACCTTGACAGATGTTTTGATTTGCTAAAATAACAATACAAAAAAAGTTTTCGAAGCTTTGGTAAGCAATGTGTGTATTTGTTCAGCTGCTATAGCAAGTTGCACTTTGGTCTTTTCTGATTCATGGTTAAATATCAAAGCTTCGTCCTAGGCATAGACTGCATTTTCCTGTAGAAAGATATTAAAAAATTGATGTGTGTCAACGCAAGCGCGCTTCTGAATTTACAAATGACCCTGTGCGTGCACAAGCAATCACAACTTTTTTAGAAGATGGCAAATGAGAGGGAAAGTCACAGTTTTACTTTATAGTATCAGAAATAAATTATTATGTGTCGTCTCTTCTGTGAATCAGACAAAAATGACATTGTAAGCTCTTTTTACAAGACTGTATTTTTCCTTTTCTATCGGTGAGAAAATGAAACCCCATCATAAGTTAGTGGGACCACTGGGATTAGTTGGAATAGCTTTGAAAAATGATAGATCTCCATTTATGCATTTGTTATGACAGTAGTAAATATAATAAAATTAAAAACGGATAGTAATACTTCTCCATTCCAGCACTGATGCCGCGCTTATCCACTGCCTTCACCATCTAAACAAAGACCATGGATGCTGGAGGGGAAGAGGATTAAAGAGTTGTGTTTGTAATTTATTTTAACTTTTATTTTTCTATACAACCTCCTATAAAAGAATTCCCTGTTTTGTGTGCATTTTTTTTCCTGCATCAAAGCTCTGAATAAATATCAATGTGCGTAATGATTCCGTTACTCACATTTATTAAAGAGGTTGTTTCACTACATTGATTCATCTCTCCTCAGTCCTGTTTTCTTTATTCCAGGGTGTGTTTACTGACTTCTGCTGGCCTGCAGTGATGAGCTGCTGAGGACACTAGGACTGTAGCTATAGCGACCAGCACTGGCAGGAGAGTTCAAACAGGTCTGTAGCTATAGCAACATGAGGAGCTGATGCAGCCCATACAAGAGGGGATATTTAGGAATAGCTAGGACACTGTTAATGGACACCTATTGCAAAGTGACTTGTTTTTATCAGATCTTGAAATTTAAAAGCAATCCTTGTAGTAAGACAACCCCTTTAAGGTCTTTGTGAGTTCATGAAAAGCTATTTGCACTTGTCAGGGTGTTTATGCTGTCCCATCTGAGAGCAGGATGTAATAAGTAGTCTTGCTAGAAGGTATAAAAACCGTTTATATCAGAATGCTCAACTTCTCTCCCTCCAAGTAAAAAGCAGAGAAAATACTGAATGAGTCCTGCTTACCCCATCCACATACAGTGATTGACAGCATTTCCTGTATCAGTGTATGTACTGAGCAAACGGTCAATCACTGTGTGTGGTCGGGGCAAACAGTACTTCCAATTTTGTTTTTTTTCTTAGAAATCCTGCTTCAAGTCATATAAACCTACATGTCACAGAGCTCAACTTCTCTCCCTTTATCACATCCTGATCTTGGATTGGGAAGTATTGTTAGGTGAAGAATATCAGGTGTAGAATTATCTTTTTCTTCTACTCCTATCCAATTAGTTGTCTCTGTCCAAATTGGATAACAGAACTGTTAACAGCTGAGAGCTTAGGACATATACGCCACACAAGTCTGTCTGGTGCATAAATCTCCTTTATCATCAGGAAGTTACAGCTTCATATACCTTTTGGTATGTGTCAAGAATCATATGATTATTCTATCATAATATGATTGGCTAGTTGGCTGTTGCTATGGCAGATTATAGTTGAAACCACAGAGCAAGATATGCAGAAATATAACAGTTTCCTTCGTTGCATCTGTTTAAGTATAACTAGATGTTGGCTAGTTATCGGTCCTTATCTGTTGGCTGTCCTTGTACTCATTCTGTATCATCCAAAAGAGGAATTTCTGAAGGCCTTTCCTTCTTGCTGTAAGCAACGCTTCTGTTCCAGGCAAAGCTGTGTGGAAAATATCTGATTAACTCGATAAGGATGTAATAAAGAGTAGTTTAAACACAATATCTGGTGAGCTTGATAAGGATGTAATAACAGGACAGATTATGTTTTCCAATAAATTATCAACTTGACGTTATAAACCGTGTGACCAATTTGCTTTAAAGGTAAAAAAAAATAAAAAAGAAAAATTATAAAATACATGTGCACCAATCTTTTTGATGGTATTCTATGATGTATTAGTCTGGAGTAAAAGCTGTTTTTTGCTTTTGGAGCATGGCCTAGACTTGATACAGTAGATGGTTCAGTAACCCATGCACTTGATTTAGGCATTGCATCGGAAGTTGTTGTCCAGCTTCTAGCCAGGGGTGTGGAGTCGGCAAGCCGAAGCCCCGACTCCAACTCCTCAATTTCCCAAACCTCTAACTCCTGACTCCCTCATACACGGCGCATGTTTAAGTGATAACTTTACTGTAGTAAAATGGTAACATCAGGCTGTTTATCACCTTGTGATACAATAATCAAGCTATTTAGGTAGAACAGACTCTGATTAGCAAAATGTTAACAATGTTTTGATCTTTTGAACACTTGTGGGTAGAGTTGAAGAAAAAGCTGTATTTGTATCCAAGTCCAGTCTGCACCAACATTGGGAATGTGTAGAAGAGACCTGGGCTCTGAATCAGATTCAAGCATATCTTGACCAAAATCTGATCCCAGAAGGATTCAGGCAGTATTGAAAACCAAAGGTGGATTTCCCAAATACTAACAAAATAATAAAAATTAACACTTTGATTTTAGGAGCAAAATTGTACATGCAAGTCAAATTTATGTATAATATGGGTCAGATGACTGTATATACAATTACAGTAGCCTCATTTACAAAGCTGTAGTGGAGGGTGAGATATGGAGCCTGTAAGTCAAGTTCAAACCATTGTTACCATTTTGCTTGTCAGTGTAAAATATACTTATTGGACATGACTTTAGGACACAAAAAAAAATGTAAATATGCAAAACACTGCCAGAACATTTGTGAAGTCTCTGAATTTGTTCTGCGAAATAATATTGCCTCCATCGGATCCTGCATACATGACCTCACATCTGATCTCATTATTTCCAGGATAGAGAACGGCCTCTCTACACTAACTTGGGTTGGGGGCAAAGTGGTGACCACAGGGGCGACATCTCTAGCAATGTCAGGGTATAAAGGAATTGCCTCGGCCACAGTCTGTTTTGATGAATGGTTGGACTCTTCTTCTTCTTTGAAAACAGGTGAAAAATTTCGCTGAAATCTGTTTGCCATGGGAGCAGAATCTTTTCTCCTGGGGCAGCGCTTTGCCTGCTCCATGTCATAAATTGCACTCCTCATGTGATGAGGCTGAATATATGGGAGCAGTAGCACTGGCTGGACCCAATTCCTCTTGCTCTTTGCACTGCATCGAACTAACTGGACCAACTTATATATTTTGGGAGTCGGTCCATTTTATGACGACTCCGACTCCTGCAAAATAGCCTCCGACTCCACAACTCCGACTCCACAGCCCTGCTTCTAGCGATTTAAGTGTAGACCCTGGCTTCCTTGTAGCTGTGAAGATTGGTGGTAATTAAGAATGCATAGTTTTTGAATGTGGTATAAGTTAATGAAGGTACACCTAAACTTGCCATATGTTTTGAACAGTAACATCTTGTCTTCTTTGTATTTGTTTCCAGAGAATTTTGTTGTTGGATGATAGAATGAATCATAAGACTGTTTAGATCGAGTTCTGTAAAGTTTATTTGGATATTTTGCAAATTGGAGTCTGTGATTTAAAATGTATTTACACAGTCAAGTCACAGTATTATGACCACCAGCTAATATCCAGAATAACCGCTGTGTGCAGCACGGATAACAGCTAGACAGGCTGGAAGTGACTCGGTAAGGTCCTGGTAAATTGTCCTAGGTATCTGGAGCCATGCTGACTGCAGTGCATCTCCTAGCTGCTGGAGGGTGCATGGAAGAGGATCCAGGTGGTCTCACAGATGCTGAATTGGGGGGGTCAGGCTAGTACTTAGAAGTTGTGGTCATGCTCTTCCAACCAATGTTCGACTTCTGTGTGACACGTCACTTTGTCTAGATTGAAGATTCAATCCGCCACTGGGCAATCGGCATGTATGGGTTTACATGATCTGCAAGGATCCATACCCAAATCGGTTGAGAGGGCCTTTTACATAGAAGAGTGGGCCCAGAGAATGCCTTGAAAACATTCCCCAGACAATAACGCCACCATCAGCTTGTGTTCTTTCAGCAATGGTTGCAGGGTGTTTCTCAGTTACCCGTCTAACACGCCATTGTGCGTCAATTCAATAAAGCAGCAAATGTGTTAAATCAGTGAGGGCAACCCTTTTCTAATTAGCAGAGGTTTAATTCTGATCCTTGTATTTTATATATAAAAATGGTAGACAAATGGTACCATTGTGAATAAGTGATGTGGAAACACAGGTGTGCGGACTCTCTGCTGGCATCCAGCGATTTCCTCACTATCCTACTGGGCCTGCATAATTGCAATAAGAAAAGGACTTTATTCCGCTAACACTTGAGTATACTACCTTTTACTATATACATTTGAATTTTGTGAAGTGTGCTGTTTTTTGCTTCAATTTTGTACAAAATAAATATAGTTTTATGAAGATATCTGACTAAAGGATTTCTATGATATACTGGACTGATCAATTCTGATCCTGCCATCAAAGTTCAAGCCCTTTCTCCTGGTACAGTTTCATTAATGCAGGTGCAGTCCATCTGTCTGCTTTACAGCTCCATACACAGTAGGGTTGGCTGAACTGCTTTTTTGGACACATTTCTGGTAGCCCTCTTTCATTTTGGGGGTAAACTGCTCCACAGTAGCATGTCGGGCTTCGTAGTTGGCTTTTTTACCTCACACCAATGACACGTGATGCTCCAAAGTTCCCACATCACTTATTCACAATGGTGCCATTTATCCATTCTTGATTCACTTTCACCATAGCAGCATGTAAATAGTTCACAATCTGGACAGTTTCAGACATACTGCTACCCTTGTCTTGATAGTCAGTAATCATCCCTTTTTGCACTTTTGATAAATTGCTCCATTTACCTGTGACCATAATAAGGACTATAGGCCACATGTATGAAAACTGTCTAGACCTAAAACTCACTTCGTTGCCCATAGCAACCAAAGTGTCCCACTCATTTCATATAGTGCTTTGGAAAAATGAGGGGCGCTCTGATTGGTTGCTATGGGCAACAAAGTGAATTTTAGACCTAGACCGTTTTCATACATGTGGCCCTATGTGCTTATCGCACACGCTCTGTACCCATCAATCCAGCTTGTGACTTCAAACATGAGGTACATTCTGCCGACATCGAAAATAGGAAGTGGTCATAATAGTGTAATTGGAATGTGTATATGGCATTGCTGAATTGCAAGCAAGTGAATAGGCAATTTATTTATGTAGTTATTTCTAAGCAATAAGATCATGTGATGTGCTTTATATAAAAATATATTCTTTTACCAAATAAGTAAATTTTGCTAATTATGCATGATTGGCCAGTAACATTGTCTATACAATTAAGCAAATTGACATTTCTAATATTTTATTGGTTTAAGTATGTAAGGCCATGTTCACACGGCTTAAAACTGGATGTATTTCAGTCCGTAATTACGCGCCGGAGTGCGCAAATTACGGGCTGAAAATGGCCCAGTCATTACAGTAATCCACAGTTCTCATAGAGAACTATAGATTACATCTCCTCTTCCTGCTCGGCGAATACGCCGAGGGGGGAGATAAGTGACATGTGAATTACCAACGGCGTATACGCGCCGCTGGTAATGAATGTCTATGGGCCGGCGAGGTGCCGGCCCCCCGCTCCCGCCCTAGCTTAGCCTAACCTAGCCTTAGAGGTATATCCCAGGTTTTGTCATTACAGAGCACACTACCTGTAGGGTAATCCTATATAAAGTTTAGGATGTGTTACACTTATTGGCTACACTGGTTTACATTTGTTTGGAGGCCCTCTGACTAGCGGTAGAATTCCTTTAGGCTGGACTCGCACTATCCGTTATTTTTATGTAGTTTTTTTGAGCCGAACAGGAGTGACCATAAAAATAGGAGCTGTTCCCTTCTTTCCTTTCCAATTTTTCCTTGTTATTGATTTCCAGCCTTTGGGTAAATTCACACAGTGCTGAAATGCTTGGGATTGTATATGTGGAGTTGTGCAGGTGAGCCCCCTTCAGTCTTGTCCCTGTTCATGGTATTGGTCAGAATACCTTAAAGTATTCTGACCGATACTACGTTGGGGTTCTGATGGCACAATATAGCTCCATAAGGCAAAACTAGCTTCAACTGGACTATGTTTTGCCCTATTTACTGAATATGTGGTTTTCCTGCATTGGACCCAAAAGCATGGTCTAATCTTGCTGACTTCCCTGGGTTGTCCGACTCCTCTTTTCTTAGTTTTTAAGCATGGTGCAGAGACTGGGAGAAAATAAAACCCACGCTCGCATATTAACTCCTGTTCGATCCAGCAATGTGTCTCTTGGTCTTCTTCGGCAGTCTTCTGTTCCCTTCCAGCTTGGGAAAACGGAACGCCAGTGCAGCTGCGGTCATGTGATGCAGTCCATTCTTGCCATAAAGACCCTTGACTTCTGAACAGTGATGTTCGGTGCCGTCATGTGACAACTGCAGACAGTCAATGACTGCATCGGTGACGTTCCTTTCAGCCCAAGCTGGAAGACCACAGAAGACTGGCAAAGAGGACCAGAGATGCATTGCTGGATTGAACCCTAGTTAAGATGGAAGGAGGGCTTTTTTTATGTTAGTCCAGCCTCTGCAGCCTGCTTAAACTTTGTTGAACAACCCCTTTGATACTTGACCCCCTACTCCGAGTGCAGTGACAGTGTAGGACTATGCGTTGGCAGCAGCATCCTTTACAAAACACGGTCTAGTATTGTGCCTATGTTGGCACAACCATATCAGGTGAGCGCATTAAAAATATTTTTAAGCGTGCTTTCCAATGTATTCCTATACTCAGAGCGCCTCTTTTGCCTCCCTTCTGTCTCTCTTCCTCTATTCCTGTGTGTATGGGAGAAGTTTTCTGACTTTATTTTTTTTTTTTTGTTACTGCTGTAAACTATTATTTTTGTTACCCCAATTCCTGTTTATGCTACAAAAATCCTCACTGTCCTCATCGGGCGTATCGGCAGTATGGCTGAAATGGACAGCTGGCATAAGTAACATTCTTTTCCAGAGAAGATAAATTTTTTTATTTTTTTTTGTAACTCTATAAAATTAATAGGGCATTAAATTTTAACTGCATTGTGTCAGTGAAGTACTCTATGTAAGAATTGTCCTTTGACAAATTAAAGATCATTCTTTTTCATTGTGTTGTACAGTGCAACACAGCCGTCCAACATATTAAAGCTTAATCTATAACAATGTTACATTAATTACTGGAACGACTTTATATATTGGCTAGATTGCTATTTGTAAATGTTGGATTACTTAGCCAAGGCATCTAATTGCCAGAAGGAAAATAATCATTGGGTCTGCTGCAGACCTCAATCACAATGTTTTAGCTGTCAGTACAGCCTTCTATTTCTTTTAATGGTGAGAATGAAGTAATGGCATTATAAATAGATTTTTTTATACAGGCTGATTACTTTTAGAATTCATGTTAGTGTTGTTGCCTTATAAACTATGAGTTATTAAATGCAGTTTGGCTGCAGCAATACTGAGCATACAATGAATAGATAAGCAATCTATGAATCATTGTGTGAAGTCATTTAAGGCAACCTGCTATATAACATCTTCCTCTCTGCTCAGGTGACCCAGACAACAGAAGTTCTTAATGATTTTATGTGATTTTCAGTCTAGGGTTCCACAGTGCAGCAGCTGCTTGGAGATGGGACCACAGCTGTCTATGGCCGTATAGGTTTGCCATAGCAAACTAGGTTACCGCCAAACTCTAGTAGGCATTGCTGGCCATGGTTTTGTATGCATTTGGCTGTCACACTGTGGGAACCTAGCCTACATGGAATGTCTTCTGAATTTCATTTAGGTTTCATTAATTAGATTTAAACCTGTGAGAGAGAAATAAAAAAAAAAATTCTTTTTTTCTTATACAAATTTCTCTAATGCTGTCCATATTGAAGGCAAACCTACACCATCAAGTCACATTATGATGACTACAAGCTAATTTCCATAGTAACAGCTGTTTGCAGCACAGACAGCAGCTAGACAGAGTGACTCAATAAGGTCCTGGTAGGTTGTCACAGGTATCGGGAGCCATGCTGACTGCAGTGCATCCCACAGATACTGAAGGGTGCGTGAGGGAGGATCCATAGAGCGATGATGACAGGCCCGGGTAGCCCCACAGATGCTCAAGTGGGTTTATGTATGGAGTTTTAGGGGGCCAATGCAGTACTTGGAAGTCTTTGTCATGCTCGTCCGACCAAGGTTGGGCATTTCTAGCCGTGTGACATGTCACATTGTGTTGCTAGAACATCTCATCCAGCCTAGGAACGACAATCGGCATGTATGAGTGTATGCGATCTGCAAGGATGGATCCATACTCAAATCAGCTTAGAGTGCCTTCCACACGGAAGAGTGAGCCCAGAACTTTCAGAATGAACATAACATTTTTTATAAATTTTTTTTAAATGCCCTATAATGACCATCTCAACTTTAGAATGCACATGTACAACTGTTCAGTAAGTTGGGCAAAAAGTACTGAAACATTGATCTCGAACAAAAAGGTTAATGGCAGAATTCAAAACAGGTGTTTAATCCCTGAATCACTCAATAAATTTAGAGGATCAATTTGAACAGTACCTCACTATTGTGAGGCTTCAAGCAGGATGCTATCAGACGAACATGGCTTCTGAGCTTAGTGTCACAGTCTCTCATCAGCAGGTTGCAACAGAGCTACAAAGAGACTGTAAGAGTCACAGAAAGACAAAGAAATGGACTTCCTTTGGCTTCATCACACACTGATGAGCGCTTCCTTTGTAAATAATGCCCTGCGAAACCAGATAATGAATGTCATACAACTCCAGACACGTTTAAGGGAAGGGAGATCGAACCACGTCAGCTCATTCATAACCATTTACATCAGTATAGTCTGTGTGTTAGACAACAGGCAAAGGTACCTAACCACACCACCAGGCACAGGCATCATCGTCTTCAATGGGCCAAGGGGCATCTACGCTGGACGAAGGACTAGTGGTCCTCTGTGCTGTTCAGTGATCAAAGTCCATTCTCTCCGAGCAGAAATGATGGCCACCAACAATGCTGGAGACATTAAAGAGCTCGCTATGCGTCAGCCATTCACACGGCTTATTTCGGCGCGGAAATCCGTCGCCGTAATTACGGTAATCCACAGTTCTCATAGAGAACAGTGGATTCCGTCGCTCCTCCCCGCTCGGCGAATCCGCCGGGCGGGGAGAAAGTGACCTGCACATTATCCAGGCGCAATACGCGCCGTGGATAATGGAAGTCTATGGGGCCGGCGGGCCGCGCCCCCGCCCCTTATTCAAGCCGGATTTGCGAGCGCAATCCGGCTCGCAATTCCGTCTTGAATAAGCCGTGTGAACACGGCCTTAGTGTGGGCAGGTGTGTCAAGTCAATACAGAAATGCCCTACACTTTGTGTATGATACAATGACAAGCCTCTACTACTTGAATAACATCATTAATCCAGTCATTGTTCCTCGGCATGAACAACACAGGGATGATTTCATCTTCATTGGTGACAGTGCTCCAGCTCATAGAGTTCGAATCATTAGGGAACGGCTGTTGGAGACTGGGCTACCTCAAATGAAGAGGCCTGCCCTTTCTCCAGAACTGAACCCCTTAGAAAACCTGTGGGATCAGCTGAGTCACTGGGTAGAAGCTCGTAATTCTGTACCCCTGAACCTTAAATCACATTTTGGCCATAGACAGGGTCTTAAAATTGGCTTTTGGTGAACATTTAAAAAATATCTTGGTTTTCAAACTGGCCACCAAACTGGTCACACAATGAAATTTCACATGCGTGACAGGTCAATAAATCCTAGCAGAAACTGCATCAGTAGACAAGATACAGAATAGTTCTTTTAATTTTTTTTTTTTTAGAGCGCCCTTCATTCCATGGCGCTGTAAATTCGAAGGGAGTTACATACATAACATAGGTCAAATAAGTATAAAGGTGATGATAAATAACTAATAATGTGCAAACAAACAGATTTAGCCAGCTCACCCATACACTGAAGATCGCACGGACCACCAGAACCACGGTTTGAAGTATAGGAAAAAATTGAAGTTTTGTCCAGCGATGTGATAATAATAAAACCAGCATTTACTAGAGACAAGAAGTTAAAAAAACAATAGCACAGGAGCATAAAATCTGTGTAAAGTCTTGTGTTTCAGGCCATAACTTATTTTGGCCCTTAGGCTATGTCTACACTGCAGTGGACAAAAAACGACCTGAAAACGAATTACTAAAAATGTTCATGAAACTGAGTTTTCTGTCCACTGCCGTCAAAAGCAGCTGAAAAAACGTCCGTTTTTTGCCGCGTTTTTCGTTTTTTCGGAGCGTTTTTTGGAGCGTCTTTGCTCTGCTTTTTAATGTATGCACAAATTAAGCCATTGGATGTAACTACACCCTACAGGTGGAGTTAACATGTTAAGTAGTCACTTCCTTTAGATCACTGTAGCCATTGTGAGCACATTGTCCTTTGTGTGCTACTACTTTATAAAATTTTGCACCAGATTCTTGCACCAAAATCCATAAAAACCCACATTATCTTTGCATACAGCAAGATAACTGCATTAGTGTCAAAATCTGTAAAGAAAAGGATTTTGGCGCCAAAATCCCAAAAAATGCATGATTGCGCCAAATTCCGTAAAAAAAAAGTGTCAGAAGCGTAATCAGTTTATTAGCGCCAAAATTTTTAAAGATACGGATTTTAGCCCCAAAAGCCATAAAAAAAAGGATTCTGGCGCCGAAATCTGTAAAAAACGTATTTTTTGGCGTCAGTGGCGAGATAACGTTATTAGCCCCAAAATCTGTAAAAAATAAAAAATTATTTTAGTGCCAAAAAACGTAAAAAAACAGATTCTTGCGCCAAAATACGTTAAAAAAACATATTTTTGGCATCAGTAGCAAGATAACTTTATTAGCGCCAAAATATGTTTAGAAAAGGACTTTAGCATCAAAATCTGTATTTGTAATCTGTAATTGCGCAAAAATCGTTAGCGACCAAAGCATGAGCATTTTATTACAAAAGGTACAAAAAAGGACATATCAGACACTTGTATGCAGATTTGATAAGATATAACCTTTGTTACCACCCATTATAGGTGGGACTTGGGTCTCCTGGGAGGGTTTTCATTGAAAAATCGCGGCAAAAAATGCATCAAAAGACGTCCAGCGCTTTCCATAGACTCCTGTAGTAAATTTTCTGCCCGGCTCTGGCGTTTTTTAGAACATGTTGCAAAATACGACCAGGAAAAAAAACAAGCAGAGAAAAGCAGCTCAGTGTAGACAGCAGGAGGGTTTTACAATAGAAATCTATGGGAGATGATTACAGTCGTGTTTCAAGCGTTTTTATAAAAATAAAAACGCAGAAAAAAATGTAGTTTTTCTGTGCAGTGGAGACATAGCCTTAGTCGTAGCATACTGACATCTTGACTGCACACGGTATTTATGGGTTCCCTAATTAGTTTCACCCAAAACACTTTACACAGATTTTATGCTCCTGTGCTATTGGTTTTTAACTTCTTGTCTCTAATAAATGCTGGTTTTAGTATTATCACATCGCTGGACAAAACTTCAATTTTTTCAGATAAATAGCGAACAACTGGTGCAGAGGGAGAGAGGGCCATGTCCGTGAAGGCTGGCGATCAACAAGGAGGGAGAAAAGAGACAGAAGGGGAGGGGCAGACATGTTTGTGGGGGGTGTAGTGACAGCGGGGTTATTGTAGATTATAGGCAATCCTGAAGAGATGGGTTTTCAGGTCGCTTTTGAGGCACGTGAAAGCAGAGGAGAGTTTGTTGTGTTGAGGCAGTGAATTCCAGAGTATGGGGGAAGCACGGGAGAAGTCTTGGAGATGGTTGTGTGAGGAGCTTATAAGAGGAGAGCAGAGAAGAAGGTCCTGTTAGCAGGGCTGTGGAGTCGGCAAGCCAAAGTCCCAACTCCTGACTCCGACTCCTGACTCCCTCATACATGGCGCATGTTTAAGTGATAACTTTACTGTAGTAAAATGGTAACATCAGGCTGTTTACCACCTTATGATACAATAATCAAGCTATTGAGGTAGAACAGACACTGACAAGCAAAATGTTAACAATGTTTTGATCTTTTGAACACTTGTGGGTAGAGTTGAAGAAAAAACTGTATTTGTATCCAAGTCCAGTCTGCACCAACATTGGGAATGTGTAGAAGAGACCTCGGATCAGATTTTGGTCAAGATATGCTTGAATGTGATCCAGAGCCCAGAAGAATTCAGGCAGTATTGAGAACCAAAAGGTGGAATTCCCAAATACTAACAAAATAATAAAAATTAACACTTTGATTTTTAGGAGCAAAACAGTAACAATGCAGTTACAGGAAAGAATCTGCAGAACTAAGCAGATGCTAAATACTTGCAAGTCAAATTTATGTATAAGCTATGTAAGATGACTGTATATACAATTACAGTAGCCTCATGTGCAAAGCTGTAGTGGATGGAGAGATATGGAGCCTGAAAGTCACAAGTTCAAAGCATTGTTACCATTTTGCTTGTCAGTGTCTGATCTACCTAAATAGCTTGATTATTGTATCATAAGGTGATAAAAAGCCTGATGTTACCATTTTAATACAGTAAAGTTATGTATATGACTTTAGAACACAAAAAAATTTGTAAATTTGCAAAACATTGCAGGAACATTTGTGAAGTCTCTGAATTTGTTCTGAGAAATAGTATTGCCTCCATCAGATCCTGCATACATGACCTCACATCTGAACTCATTATTTCCAGGCTAGAGAACGGCCTCTCTACACTAATTTGGGTTGGGGGCAATGCGGTGACCACAGTTAACATCTCTAACAATGGTAGGGTATAAAGGAATATCCTCAGCCACAGTCCGTTTTGATGAATGGTTGAACTCTTCTACTTCTTTGAAAACAGGTGAAGAATTTTGTTGAAATCTGTTTGCCCTGGGAGCGGAATCTCTTCCCCTGGGGCAGCGCTTTGCCTGCTCCATGTCATCAATTACACTCCTCATGTGATGAGGCTGAAGATATGGGAGTAGTAGCACTGGCCAGACCCAATTCCTCTTGCTCTTTGCACTGCCTCGAACTAACTGGAACAACTTATTATATATCTTGGGAGTCTGAGTTGGCCCATTTTATGACTACTCAGACTCCTGCAAAATAGCCACCGACTCCACGACTCCGACTCCACAGCCCTGCCTGTTAGGAGCGGCGATTGCGTGAAGGGAGGTATTTAGAGATCAAGGCAGCCATGTATGGAGGGGAGAAGTTATAGAGAGCCTTGAAGGTGTTGAGTTGTCTGGGGTTGTGAGACAGGGAGGATATGACAGTGGTGAAATAATTCTGTTTGGCAGTGGCGAGTGCGGATTAAAATGTATGTAGTGGTTATTTGTATGAGGTGAAGTCATCGGTGGACTGGGTTTTCTTCCAGCGGCATTCAGCAATTCTGGAAGCTCTTCTCAGCTGTTTGGTGGAGTCTATGTGCCAGGTTGTCTGTTGATTTTGCAAGCTCTGTTGTGTGTGACAGGGGTGACGGCATCAAGAGTGGAGGTGATTGTGTTGTAGAAAGCTGTGGCTGTATCCAAATCCACTGCAAAATCCAACATACAAAATAAAACCACCCAGTCCTTTTATTATATTCGTTGCCTGTCTTTGAACCTGTTCAAGCTTTACAATGTCTTTCTTGTGCACTGGTGCCCAGAACTGTTCACAATATCCATGTGTGGTCTGACCAGTGATTTGTATATCAGAGAGTGATGTTTTCGTCATCTGTGCCCTTTTTAATTCACTCCATGATCTTATTTGCCTTGGCAGCGGCTGCCTGACCTTGGCTGCTACAATTAGGTTAATTTACTGTGCATTAGGATTCCCACTTCCTTTTAAATGTCACTTTTACCCAGAGTATTTCGGTAATGAAATAATGAATTTTTCCTTATGGACCTAACAACCATTTGTTGTCTATCCCTGAACCAGTTACTTACCCACTTGCAAACGTTTTCCCCGAGTCCATGCATTCTCATTTTACCTACCAAACTTTTATGCAACACAGTATCAAATGCTTTAGAAAAATCCAAATGTATGATATTCAATGTATCACCTTGATCTAGTCTATAACTAGCCTCCTCATAGAAGCTGATGAGATTAGTTTGACAGGGTCGATTCTTTATAAAACCCTGCTGGAACGGTGTTATACATTTATTTTTTAAGGAAAAACAAAGCATCTATCTTGAAAATGCTAATCCAAATTGTACGAGACATAAATGCAATTTATTAGCTTTTAATTTTATATTTCTGCCCACACAATATCTTTCATATAGTTTCTATCCTAGAACTGCATATACGTTATTTTTTAGGCTATGTCTACACTGGAGTGGACAAAAAACGGCCTGAAAACGAATTACTCAAAACGTTCATGAAACTGAGTTTTCTGTCCACGGCCTGTCAAAAGCAGCTGAAAAAACGTCCGTTTTTTGGTGCGTTTTTCGTTTTTTGGAGCGTTTTTTTGAAGCGTTTTTTGGAGTGTCTTTGCTCTGCTTTTTAATGTATGCACAAATTAAGCCATTGGATGTAAACTACACCCTACAGGTGGAGTTAACATGTTAAGCTGCCCACGACTTTCAACGTGATCTCAAAATCGGGCAGTCCTACACTATCCTTACCTCTCAAAAGAGCCAATTCAAGGCCTCTCACTGGGTTCAACCGACCTCCATTATACAGAGAAAAAAAATAAGAAAACACACCAGACTTGCAAGCTGCACTTCTTATGACAGCCTGTGAGGGGGGGGCCCGGTGCAGAAACCCAAAAGGGAAAGGAAACCCCTTCCTCCCCATATAGGTTAAAATCAACATACACCAAATATAACGTATGGTTCTGCACAAAAAACATTTCCCGAAAAAACATATGCAAACCTGGGTGCCACTGGCAGGGCTGCAGCACATAAATAATATATATATATTTTATATTCTATATTAAATATATATATATATAAAATTTATAAATTAAAAAAATATATATATATAATATATATATTATATGTACACACCACACCACTGTCAGCGCACACTACTGCAAAAAAGGGGAATACATAACGTGGAAATCCCTAAAGAAGCATTTATGCTATCTATCATACAAAAAAAAACTTTGAGACTCTCGGTTCAAAATATTTGATCAAAAGATTTTTAAGCTGCCCACGACTTTCAACGTGATCCACTTAATGTATTGCCCTTTTTGCAGTAGTGTGCCGCTGACAGTGTGGTGCGTTTTGTACGTTGTGTGTGTGTGTGTGTGTTGTGGTATATATGTATATAATTATATAATAATAATATATATATATATAATATATATATAAATATATATAATATATATATATATATATATATATATATATGTGTGTGTGCCGCACCCTGCCAGTGGCACCCAGGGTTTTCATATGTTTTTTCAAAATGTTTTAGTACCAAGTTTTTTCATTATGATAGATAGCATAAATGCTTCTTTAGGATTTCCACGTAATGTATTGCCCTTTTTTGCAGTAGTGTCCGCTGACAGTGTGTCGTGTGTACATGTGTGTGATATATATAAATATATATATATATAAGTTTTGTGTGCCCGCAGCCCTGCCAGGCACCCCAGGTTTGCATATGTTTTTTTCAGAAATTTTTTGTGCAGAACCATACGTTATATTTGGTGTATGTTGATTTTAACCTATAGGCGTCGGAGGGGTGCCTCCATTTTGGGTTTCTGCACCCGCCCACTTCCCCGCAGGCTGTCATAAGAAGGTGCAGCTTCAAGTCTTGGGGTG
Organism: Phyllomedusa bahiana; assembly: GCA_025379985.1. Classification (NCBI taxonomy): domain Eukaryota; kingdom Metazoa; phylum Chordata; class Amphibia; order Anura; family Hylidae; genus Phyllomedusa; species Phyllomedusa bahiana. Next base: position 29,015 of record JAODAL010004026.1, on the reverse strand, counting down.
TTTTTTTTTTTATTTTTTCTCTCTTAAAAATGGGGGTCATTTGACCCAGTTAGGAGGCCTTGAATGGCTCATTGAGAGTAAGGATATGTAGGACTGCCCCCTTTTGAGATCAAAGTTGGAAAGTCGTGGCACTTAAACACTTTTTGATCAAAAAATGTTAACCGAGAGTTTCCCCAAAGTTTTTTCATGTTATAGAATGGCATAAATCTTCTTTAGGGGTTTCCACTAATGTATTGCCCTTTTAAAAATGTTAAGTAGTCACTTCCTTTAGATCACAAAAGCCATTGTGAGCACATTATCCCTTTGTGTGCTGCTACTTTTAAATTAAATTTTGGGACCAATTCTTGCACCAAAATCCACAAAAACCCACATTATCTTTGCATACAGCAAGATAACTTTATTAGCATCAAAATCTGTAATGAAAAGGATTTTAGCGCCCAAATCCCAAAAAACTATTTTTGTTGTCAAAAGCTAGATCACTTTATTAGCGCCAAAATCTTTAAAAATACGGATTCTAGCGCCAAAATCCTTAAAAAATTATTTATTTGCGTCAAAAGCTAGATCACTTTATGAGCGCCAAAATCTTTAAAGATACGGATTTAAGCCCAAAAAGCCATAAAAAACGGATTCTTGCGCCAAAATCCGTAAAAAAACGTATTTTTGGCGTCAGAGGCGAGAACTTTATTAGCGCCAAAATATGTTTAGAAAAGGATTTTAGCATCAAAATCTGTGAAAAAAAACTGATTCTGATGCCAAAATCTGTAAAAACTTATTTTAAACGAAAAAAAATATGAATTGCCTAAAAATCGTTAGCGACCAAAGCAAGATCATTTTATTACAAAAGGTACAGAAAGAGCACATCAGACACTCGTATGCAAATTTGATAAGGTATAAAAACCCTTTTTTACCACTCATTATAAAGGGGTAAACTTGGGGTCTCTGGAGGGTCTTCATTGAAAAATAGCGGCAAAAAACGCAGCGAAAACACGCCAAAAGACGTCCCGGGGGCCCCTTTCCATAGACTCCTGTAGTAAATTTTCCCGCCGGCTCTGGCGTTTTTTTTGAGCATGGGTTTCAAAATACGACCAGTAAAAAAAAAAAAAAAAAAAACAGCAGAAAAAAGTAGCTCAATGTAGACAGCAGGACATTTTTACAATAGAAGTCTATGGGAGATGATTACAGTCGTTTTCCCAGCGTTTTTAGAAAACGAAAAACGCTGAAAAAACTGACGTTTTTCTGTGCAGTGTAGACATAGCCTTAATTTCATTGTTTAGAATAGGTCTTTTGGCAATCCTTTTTCAGCTTGAAGGATTTTTTTAAAACAAAAAACTTCTGACTTTATAGGGCATAAAATCCTTTTCATCCCCTGAAAAATTGTGCAGTTTTTTACTATTTTACGTTGGTGAATATCTATTCATGCTGATAATCTGTTTTAGTCAGTGTTTTATCTTTACTCTCCTGATTTTCCTAGGACAGTTGACTAGTTATTTTTTTGCAACTGCAAAATGGCAATCACTGTCCATAGTAACAATGAAAAGGGCATTTCTTGATTTTCAGAAACCCCGATCCAGGTCAGAACCTGGATAAAATAAATGGCCAATCAGTTATGGTTTTTCCTGCTGCTATTATTTCAGTGCAGCTGGAGAACTGATGCCCCATGATATTGTATCCTCCTCAAGCTGTGACGTTACCTACAGTGGGTACAGAAAGTATTTAGACCCCTTTATATTTTTCACTTTGTTTCATTGCAACCATTTGGTAAAATCAAAAAAGTTAGTTTTCTTGCTGATTAATGTACACTCTGCACCCCCCCCCCCCATCTTGAAAAGAAAAAAAAAACTGAAATGTAGATATTTTTGCAAATTAAACAATAGTTAAGACCATGTGATATTTAATTTTTTCTTAAGACCCTCTGCTCAGTATCGAGTGGAAGCACCTTTTGAGCTAGTACAGCCAAGAGTCTTCTTGGGAATGATGCAACAAGTTTTTCACACCTGGTTTTGGGGAACCTCTGCTATTCTTCCTTGCAGATCCTCTCCAGTTCCCTCAGGTTGGATGGTGAATGTTGGTGGACAGCCATTTCAAGTCTCTCCAGATGATGCTCTACTGGTTTAGGTCAGGGCTCTGGCTGGCCAGTCAAGAATGGCACAGAGTTTGTTCTGAAGCCCCTGCTTTGTTATTTTAGCTGTGTGCTTAGGGTCATTGTCTAATTGGAAGATGAACCTTCGGCCCAGTCTGAGATCCAGAGCACTCTGGAAGAGGTTTTCATCCAGGATATCTCTGTACTTGGCCACATTCATCTTTCCTTCAATTGCAGTCGTCCTGTCCCTGCAGCTGAAAAAAGCCCCCATAGCATGATGCTGCCACCACCATGTTTTACTGTTGGGACTGTATTGGGCAGGTGATGAGCAGGGCCTGGTTTTCTCCACACATACCGCTTAGCATAACACCAAAAAGTTCAATCTTCGTCTCATCAGACCAGATAATCTTATTTCTCAACCTGGGAGTCCTTCATGTGTTTTTTTGCAAACTGTATACGGGCTTTCATATGTCTTGCACTGAGGAGAGGCTTCCGTCGGCACACTCTGCCATAAAGCCCCGACTGGTGGAGGCTGCAGTGATAGTTGACTTTGTGAAACTTTCTCCCATCTCCCTACTACATCTGTTGAGCTCAGCTACAGTGATCTTGCTTAGTTTGGCTGGACGGCCAGGTTGAGGAAGAGTTATTGTCGTCCCAAATTTCTTCCATTTAGGGATTACGGAGGCTACTGTGCTCTTTGGAAGCTTGAATGCTGCAGAAATTAGTTTGTAACTGTGCCCAGAATTGTGGCAAGGCACAGATCTATCTCTGAGCTCCTTGGGCAGTTCCCTAGACCTCCTGATTCTCTCATGTGCTCTGACATGTACTGTGAGCTGTGAGGTCTTATATATAGACAGGTGTGTGCCTTTCCTTATCAAGTCCAATCAGATTAATTAAACACAGCTGGACTCCCATGAATTAGTAGAACCATCTCAATTAGGATAAGAAGGAGATGGACAGCATGAGAGTTAAATATGAGTGTCACAGCAAGGGTCTGAATACTTATGAGCATGGGATATTTCAGTTTCTCTTTTTTTCCCCATTTCGTTCATTTTCATGTTACAAGAGCCGCAACGTTTATCATTTTTCTGTCAACATAGCCAAATGAGGGCATGGTTTTTTTCTTCAAAACAAGTTTATTTTTTTAATGCCACTATTTTGGGGGTACATGTAACGTATTGATTTTACTTTTATCGGCTCATAGGCCATGTTTACACGGCTTATTGCGTATTTCAATCGTATCGCGCGACTGCGAATACGGCTAAATACGTCTCGGTCATTACGGTAATCCACAGTTCTCCTAGAGAACTATGGATTACGTCTCCTCTCCCTGCTCACACAATACGGCGAGCGGGGAGAGAAGTGACATGCTACTTATTCACAGCGTATACGCGCCGTGGATAATGCATGTCTATGGGGCCGACGAGTTGCCGCCCCCCGCCCTTTTCCCGTCCCCGTACACACGGCGTAATTATGGGGCGAAATACGTCCCGCAATTAAGCCGTGTGAACATGGCCTTAGAGAGGAAAAAAAAAAGTTATTCTGCCAGTGTTTTAATTTACGCCATTCACCATATATTAAACATACTGTGATATCTTGATTCTGAAGGTCAGTATGATTATGGCAATACTATAATTTATATAGTTTTTTTTTTTTTTTAAATTTCCACTTTTGCACAGCCAAAATTGTTTAATAAGAAAAAAAAATTAGTTTGTGTCTCCATATTCCATGAACTATGACATTTTTATTTTCTGTTGACAGATCTGTATGAGGGCTTGTTTTTTGCAGGATGAGTTTTCGTTCTTATTGGTACCTTTTTTGGGTACATAAGACTTGTTAATTGCTATCTATTATGTTGTTTGAGTAAAAGTTAGTAAATAAAAATTGCAATTTTGAAATTTTTTTTTTTTTTTTTATGCTGTTCATCATGTGAGATAAAGTGATAATTTTATAGTTTGGGTCGGTCCAGCTGCAGCGTTACCAATTTATTTATTTTGTCTACTGTATAAATAGGGATTTTGTTAGGAAAAATGGAAATTTCTATTTTATCTTACTTGTGATATTTTTTAATTCTTTAAACTTTTTTTTACTTTTATTTTTGTCTTACTAAGGGACTTAAACATACAATCATTGCTCATATAATACACCACATTATTTATGTAATGCATTATATTATACCTTTTGGCGTACAACTGCCTGGCATCCTGCTGGTCCCTACTTGTTTCAGGGCCTAAAAAGCACACACAGAATTCAGACCTGGGAGCTTCCGATAGGTCCCCTGCTACCATATCATCCTATCAGCTCTCTGGGACACACATCGCAAGGGGTGCCAATGGGTTGCGAAAGGGAACCCACTTCCACTCAAACCATTTAGATGCAAAAGTCACTCTTCACTGCAGCATCTAAGAGGTTAAGCAGTTCAGATCTGCAGTATGTCCACGCTTTGCCATTAGAGCAGGTTCCTGACTGTCATCAGACACCAGAACCCCTGCTTTATTCAGCACAGGGCACTGATGCCAGCTTTTTTCTTTTCCCTGCCGACAAAAGACATATTGGGCTCCTTAAGGGGTTAAAGATGGCATGTCTGTCTATCTGTCCAATATGTTTGTGTATGTTGTTCAAAAAATATGTATTTTAAATTTACTTGTTCTGAAACATTTTTTACATTTACGGTAGAAAATGTACAGCTAATCGGAGAAAGCCAACACATTGGCTGATCATTTTTAGCCACTAGTCATTAAGTCGGTATGGTGTGCAGTACATATATAGTCACTTGTGGAGAAAATTGCTAGTCAATGTCTAGATCTCATCAGAAAAAGACAATTTTAATGTTGTGTAGCAAGAAACAAAGAGTACACCTACAGTTTTTTGTTTTTTATTATATATAGTTTAAAACAACTCCTATAAGCTTGATTTTTTTTGTTTTTTTTTTGTTTCAGGTGCTGTTCAGAGCAATCATATTTGCATAGCTTGACCATGGCGTATTCTGTGATTGCGATGGATTGTTATATTGATTAAGGCATTATTGTTATTTGGTTTAGTAGTTGACTCTGCTTAAGCTGTTTAAGCTGAGATTCATTCTTTTCCTTTCAGATAAGTTAAAATCTAAAACAATTTTTCATTTCATGATTTTTTTATGATGAACGAAGCTCAAATAGTATTTTCACTGATTTTTTTTCTCCATGTTATAAAGTAAGAACATATTATTAGGATATGCCATTACTTTGTGATTGGTGAGGTCCTGAACATTTAAGGGGCTAGCCATCAATTTTTCCCCCTGCATAGCTATGCTCCTGGCCACTGAATTTGCAGGGAACTGCTCCAGTCCAAGTGAAGAGGGCTAACTGCATTTTCTTCTACAGCCAGGTGACGTGGAGTGGTGCTGTGTTGCGAAAACCTTAAAGAGGAAACTAATGGTGCACTCCTTCCATTCTTAGAATCGGGGGTATTCCTGCAAGCCCATGGGCCATGTTAAAAGGTTTTGATCCATTTCTTTTTTTAATGTTACTATAGGAGAAGTTTTTAGTATCATGAGTCTTAACCAGCCAAAGCATGGTGATGCTTTGACCTCGCCATTGGTAATGGTCCATACCAAAATACAGCGGTACCTTGGTACTTGTCATTAAAGAATAATGTGAATTGAATTAATCTGTTCCAGATAACCAGAAAATCCAATTTTATAAGGTATTACTAGCTTTATTAGAACCCATGATAACCACAGGAATAAGCAGGGTTTTACATGCTGAGAGGTCATCCACTGATGTTTTTATCCAAAAGGCCAAGTGAGGTTCTGAACTGACAGTCATCGGCTGGATCGTGCCTATGCTTCCCAGGATCGCAATGCAAGCATATTAACTGTCAAGCTAACACCGAATACTGCAATGAGTTTTTCACGTAAAAATGCATTGATTACAAAGTTCAAGATTTTAAACTGTCAAGTACCTAGGTTTGATTGCATAATTTTTTTTTTATAATTTTCTCCCGAATCCAGTAGAACATTAAAATCACAAACCGTGTTAACTATGTTCCTGAACCATAGACTTGTGCAACTACAGAAAGTAAGGATTATTCAGCTCTTGTCGTCTTTATCCTGAATTTACTTTATAGCATGTGTTGTATTCAGACTTACCGACTTTTCTTTTTAAAAAACATTTTGATTTTCCTTATTTTTAATGATACGATAGAATATAAAGTACAGCAAGAGTCAGGACAATGAGATGATCTAGCAAAAGTATAAATATCTAAGTGAGAAGCTTTTTAAACTCTGATTTACTGCTTATAAGCATACAAAACGTGATCTAGATGGATCATCATAAAGACAAAATTATACTGACTTTAATCTTAACAACATCCTGTAGTAGAAGAAAGACAAAAGGGTTTGTCTCTTCTAAAAACCTAGAAGGTGATTATGAGAGGTCACAATTTTCTAGTCTATTGGGTGAGAACGGCCTGAGGAAATAAATTAGAACTAAAGCTAGGAGAGCCGATAATCATGTGGAAACCTCAAGTCTACCCTGGGTACCTGCGAGAGCTGAAGATAAAGGTGAAGGGGTTCATAAAATTTTGGATTTTGATGTCTGAGTAACATGACTTAATGAAGGATCCCCACTTGTTGAAGTTTTTTTTCCCTGTTCAAGGCTCTTTTGTTCTAAGAATGTCTAGTTTTTCTAAGTGCGTGTAACGTTCTACAATTTGTAAAGTTTCATCAGTGGAAGTAATAGAAGGTGGCAACCGTCTATTCAATAATCCTTTTGGCTGCAAAGCGCATAATATGGATTATTGGTTGATGGTACCTGGAGGCAGGTTATGGAAAAGGAGCAATTGGGGCTTCAGTAATAATTTGATCTTAAGTTTAGATTGTGACACCTTCAGAGAAAAATTTAGAAAATGGGCAGTTCCAGATATCATGGGCACGATCGAGAAGAATATATCACATTTTGGATATGTAGTAATGCAGTTGGGGCAAGCCGGGGGTGGAGGCATGTTAAAGCTGAAGATTGTGGTGTGTGCTAGTCTTAAGAATGTATCTTTTCAGCTTTCGCTGATGAATTTTTGAATTTAGTCCATCCCTCCAGAATATCTTGGTTAATATCAATCCCTGGGAATATGGATTTTCTCTTGGAGAACAGAGAATTAAAAGGTTTATTTGGGCCTGTATCTCTTAATCCTGAGTAGATGGAGTACAATGGATATAGGGACGTTTGAGCAGATAAAAAGAAGTCAAAAGGATTAGGTTCAACAAAAGTGGGCACATCATGAACCTTAGACTTACATTAGCTCATAATTTGTTGGTAGGTTAAGAAATAGGAGGAAATATAAAATTTTGTGCGGAGTTCCTCAAAAGAGAGAAATCTTAACTATATATTTATTTCAGAATCATAGTTGCGATTTCTTGATAGCTATGTGTGTATATATAGAACATTTGGTTCATTAATGAAGCATATTTTTATCTTGGGCAAGGGGTATGTTTATCTGTTTGGGTGTGGATTTTCTTATGTCGTTTTCATTATGATTAATAAAATTTTGTAGCTTTATTTTGTTAGTTTTATTGGTATTTCATTGTTCACAACACAACTATATGGTAGTGTTATGCCCTAATAGTACATAGAAATATAATGCTAACGAGCATGGATTTGCACAAAGCAAGGGGAAAAAAACAAACCATTTCCCTCATGAAATGTGCTTAGGGACTTCTTTTTTTCCATCATATAGAGAGTAAGAATGGATACTAAAAATCCGTGTGGGTGTAATTCAAAATATTACACCACATCTCCACCCCCACCCAGCCATTTTAATAAAGTAACAGGATATACAAAAAAAGGGGGAAAGGAGGGTGGTGGAGGGAGAGGGAATGCTAATTAAAAAAAGGGGGGGGGGTCGGGAATGGTGTGGGAGAAGATTGGAGCATGGAATAGAACTTATGTAAACCCTCTAGCTAATATAAAAAGAAAGGTAGTTTACCAACGCAGCCAGAGGCAAAAAAAGGCAGTTAAATAGCAGCAGTAAAATTTGGTACTCAAGTGTCCGTTCTAGATGGGGAACAAACTCTTTGGTCCTTTTGGGATATCAAATAGTGTTTGGTTTGTAGGGGGACATGAGTGAGGATAGTTTTAGAGATCTGTTGGGTGACAACTGGTTTCCGTATGGGAAAGGAGAAGAATGAATTGGAGAGACGTGTAACTTGAAGATTTGCTTCACTTTGGGAAACGTGATTAAATTGAAGGCCAAGTGTTTCACGGTAAATGGGCCTTTTTTTCAAGAGTTCCAAAGAATAACAAAGCGCCTTAAGTGCGCTGAACCAAATATATTGGGGGGCCGAAAAACGGCCCATTATTTACGGTAATTCACATTTCTAATAGATAAATTTGTTTTACGTCTCCTCCCCCCCGCCCGGCTAAGCCCCCCGGGCGGGAGAAAATTTACTTCACTTTCAAGCGGCGTTACCCCCGCTACATGATAGTAAATGGGCCGGCGAATCCCGGGCCCCCCTGCTTACTCCCCCCCGCCCCCCCGCCCCCGCCCAGGCGAATTGGGGGGCGGAATTACCCCCAATAACCGTTGAACATACCCGAAAGCCAGTTTGCTTCCAGGGGAAAATGAAATTAAGTTTTGGGCCCTGTCGCTGTGGAAAAACCAAAGTGTTGGGGGTAAATGAACAAACTTTTGTTTGGGGCTTTTAAAAAAGATTTCCAAAAAAAATGAAAGCAAAGAGTTCACTTCCTGTTGATTTTCGCTGAAAATCTCAGAGATCGAAAATTGTTTACCTGTGATATTTAATGGCTTGTTTAACCATTTATAAGACCATAAGATGAGAGTTCTATCAGTGTAATCCAGGTACTTTACAATTACCAGAAGTGGCCTTTCTCCAAATGCAGGGTGAGAAGCATCTGTCCATAATGAGTTTTTTGTTGTGTCCGAGAGATTACGGAGGTCAGGTCTGATGTGATGCGCTCTCTACTTTACATAGTAGAGAAAAGTTAGGAAGAATTTGGTCGCAGAATGCACTGAACTCATTTTTGTTGAATGGATTCTGGGAACTCAATGATTCTTAAATTGTTACAGCAGGATCTTTTTTTCTGGTCATCGATCTGGTCTTCCAATTTTTGATTTTCCATGCGTATTTCTGGTGTGGATGTGTCAGTAGCTTGCTCAGTTGATTGAAGGTGCTATTCCACGTTTTCAAATGTCATAGCCAGCTGTGAGACCTCAGCTTGGAACTGTACAAGAATAGAGGTGACCGTTTGTTTCAGGATTTCTTGAATCTCTGGAGAAATACGTTTAGCAACTGCTTGCGCCATTTTTAAATAAGCATTTTGTAAGTTGTCATAGTTAAGGTCATCCTCTCCCACCTCATTGTCTGTCTGTAGTGAGAATACTGGGGTTTGTGGAATTAACACAGCGTCCTCATCTAGGGAATCTGTAGATTTGCCTTGCACTTTTTGAGGAACGAGTATGGGGTTTAGATCTTGATTTAGGACCTATCATTTTGACAAAATGGTCCATGTGAGAAAAGATAGAAACGCAGGTCGGTTTGTAAATTCCCTTCTCTTTATATGCTGCTGGCATGAGCAAGGAAAGGAAAGCGTACTGCTTCAAGATGGTGCTGGGTAAACGATTGCTGGTGCGGCTGTTGATCAGGATTTTCGGGGCAGTGCGGAGACACGGAGCTGCGTATCTCTACATCATGGCACCGGAACTGGAAGTCCCCTTACGCATTTGATGCACGTTTACGTCATAGAAGGATTCCCGCAAATTGCTATATATTTACAGCTAGGCAACATGCAGGCTCAAAAGCAAAGCCCCTAGGATCACTGTGTGAAACCCGCTGAACACTACAGCTAGTGTCCTGTTCTATTGGCCGGGATCGGAGTTTCAATTGCGACCATGTATCTGAGATTGGTAGAGGCATCTCCATCTCTCTCCATCAGCACCCCACTGCGTAATCATGGGGTGCTGCCATGATGACACTGAAGCCTAACAAAGGCTTCTAGGTTGTCTGTAACATCATCATGCCCGGCTGTTGGCTGTGGGTATGGGGATTGACAGCTACAATACATAGCTCTACTAGTACTACGTAGTACTACAGCTATGTAGTGTACCAGCGATCAAGAGATCGCTGAGTCAAGTCCCTTATGGGGACAAGTAAAGAAAATAAAAATGGGGAAAAAAGTAAAAACTGCACACACTCAAAAAAAAAAAAAAAGTAAAAATAAAATTATACTGCCCTTTTCACATTACAAAGGCCAAGCGCCCCTAAAAAGATCAAAAATAAAAAAGTACACATTTTTGGTATTGCCATGTGTATGACAACCTAGCCTATAAATCTGTCACATTATTTGTCCCAAGCTATCAACGGTGTAAAAAACCCAGTACAATGGCAGAATTGTGATTTTTGTTCATCCTGCTACATATAAAGTGAAATATAAGACAGTCCTATCAACCCCATATAATCAGGCGGTAACGATGCAGAAGCTTTTGTTTTACACAATAAAAACATTTTTTTGAAAGTGTTAAACATAAAAAAAAAAGTAAATTGGGTACCACTGTCATCGTATTGCCCCACCGATTAAAACGAACATGTCATGTATGCTGCACCGTGAGCCTTGTTAAATAACAACTACCAGGATTGCTGTACTTTCTTCATCATGCCTCCCAAGAAGTAGATTAGAAGGTTAAAAGGCAATCAGTCATGTCTCCCCCAAAATGGTACTAATAAAAACATCAACTAATCCTGTATAAGCAAGTCCTTACACAGCTCCGTACACAGGAAACAAAAAAGTGTTTTCTTTTTTAAATAAGAGTTTTTATTGTGGAAAACACACAAAAATTTACACTGGATGGTAACCGCTGTAAAAAAATAAAAAACACCACCAGAATTGCTGTATTTGGTTTATCCCGACTCTAAAATCCTTGTTAAAAAGCGATCAAAGTGTCATATGAACCCAATGAAAATGTCAACTCGTGCCACAAAAAATCAAGCCCTTATCCAGCTCCTTATACAGAAAAATAAGTATTATAGCTGTCAGAATAGGACGCTAAAAATACTAATTTTTACAAAGGCATTTCTATTGTGTGAAAGTAGTAAAGAAAACTATATTAAATTGTATTGTTTAAATTGTACCAACCTGCATGGTAAGGTTACAATGTCATTTATACTGCACAGTGAACGCTGTGAAAACTAAGCTAAAAAAATAATGGTGGAATTGCTGGGTCCCCCCCCCCCCACCTCCCACCTTTTTTGCAGCCTAATGCTTAAAATAACTGTGAAACACCTGTGGGCCCAAAAATGCACAATACGGTCCTAAATAAATGTTTTGATGGGTGTGGAGTCCAGAATGAGGTGATGTCTGGAAGGTTTCAACTGTTTTAGTACTTTGGGAGCTTTGCAGATACGACATGGCACTCCCCAAAATCTGTGGTCCAGAAGCCAAATGGCACTCCGTCCCTTGTTCTCCCTGATATGCGCCGAAGCGGCAGTTTACACCACATATAGGGTATTGCCATGCTTCAAAGAAATTGTGTAACAAATTTTATATTTTTTTCAGGATTCCTTGTTAAAATGAAATATTTTTCACCAAAAACTGTTTATTATTGTAAAATATTACTTTTTAATTTTCTCAGCCCAACGTTAAAAAAAAAAAAAAAAAAATTCTGTGAAACATCTGTGAGGTCAATATACTTACTACACCCATGAATATATTACTTAAAAGGTGTAGTTTCCCAAATGAGGTCTTTTTAGGGGTGTTTAAGTTTTGGCAACTTAGGGTGTCCACAAACCTGTAATGGCGCCTAAAAGATGTTGTAATGTAAATGAGACCCCAAAACCCAGTAGGTGCTCCTCCTACTTTGGAGATGAGTCAAATAGCGCTCTAGAGCCACATATGGAATATCTCTAAAATGGCACAGTTGGGGGAATCAATATTAAGTTGCGTTTCCTTGTTAACTACTGTGCCCCAATAAAAGATTAAAATTGAAAATCTGCAAAAAAAAATTGGACTGTTGAAACTTTACCTCTACTTTGCTTTAATTCTTATGAAACACCTAGAGGGTTAGCAAACTTACTAAATGCTGTTTTGAATACATTAAGGGTTGCAGTTTTTTAGATGGAGTAATTTATGGGAGTGTCTAACCTGTCTAAAAAAAAAAAATCTTTACTGCAAATTTTCTCCTAATGTAGCAAAGAAAGACATTTGAAAAATGATGCCTAAAATAGTCATGTGGTAAATAAAAGTTATAAACTATTTTGTGTGATGTAAGCATCTGTCTTGTCTTTTTTAAATTTTCATGACTTTTTAATATTTTTCACAAATTAACAAGGGTTGTATGGACCAAAATGTCAAACCAACTTAAAGCACAATGTGTCGCCAACCAATCTGAGAATTGTCTATGTAGGTTAAAACATTAAAACGTTATTCTCACATTAAGAAACTTGTCAGATTTGAAAAACGGATTTTCACAGAATTTTCAGCATCCATATCGGCCTCAAAGCCTTGTCTGGAAAGCACCTCAAAAGCGCCTTTTCCGGTGAGGTTTGGATGACGTTTTCAACACTGTTTTCACCCATACAAATTAGTAGCCAGGGCAAAAACCCTGCCAAAAAGCGCACCATAAGTGCATCATAAATGCTCCAAAAAACGCATCTAAAACCACAACAAGGTTTTGAAGCTCTCCATTGATTTCTTTGGGGATTTTCAGTACTGAAAACGCTTCAAGAATAGATATACCACTTCTTTTTGAGCGCTCAAAACCACTTTCAAAGAAGCGCCTGAAACGCACATAAAACCTCATCGTGTGTGAGCTACAACACTGCTGTACATAGGAATTGATGAAAATGAACTGGGGGCTTTTTTGATGCTGTTTTAGAGGCGGAAACGCTCTGAAAACAGCCGTGTGAATATACCCAACGACTAAGGAATTAATAATTTAATGAAATGTACGAAAACACCCGATTTAAGGTGGCAATTCACTCATTTTGTGGTTCTAAAAATGGTACACACGCCTATCTTGTAGCTGTTGTTTATGCTACAAGTGTAATAAGATTTACCCGCTGTTATGTAAAAGGCAGAGAGATTTTTTCGGTTTCCATTAATACCTTATACCGGTGACTTTCCACGCATGGAATGTGCTCTTGGTAAGCTTTGCTCACTCTTAAAGTGGATGTAGCATGTTAATTCGCATGCAACTTGATACAATTTAGTAAGCATTTCTGTACACATTTCTCCAGAATAATGGCTGATGCAATTGCCTATGAGAAAATCTGCCAGCTGTATATCATATGCTGATGTGGTTATGATAGATCGCCATTTAGAACATTTGACTTCATGCCCCCAACCATTTGTGTAAGATCAGTGCAATGGTCAGAAGGGATTCAGCCCTTGACCTTTAAATCTCAGAGGAAGAGGCAAACTGTCTTCATGTAATGACTTGTACATTTAAGATGGATATTTGCAATAATTGAGCCTATCATCATGTTTTTTTTTTTACCTTTCACTTGTTACTGGCTGTTTCTGACATTAACATACGCTTTCAAATATATATGGTTACTTTAATCTGATTAAAAAAAAAAAAAAAAATATCCATGGTGTGCAGAATAAGAAAAACATGACTGTTTTTCCAAAATGGCACCACACCTGTTCTTCGATTGTTTCTGGTGCTGCAGTTTTGTGTTATTGAAGTGAATGGTGCTAATCTGCTGTGGATAGGGGTGACAATTGTTACTGGGAGAAAAAATTATGTAAAAAACCAACCACCCAATAAAAAAAAAAAAAGTTATCACTTGTCAATATTTATAAAGAAAAAATGTGATGGTAGTGTCCTTTAAATGATTTGACTTCACTAGTATTACATCCTCTAAAAGACTAGCCATGATTAGATACTGTGTATCGTTGTATAGTTATGTATAATGTGATTAGTTGCGCAGTATTATTTTTGTTATTTTACATTTCTACTTTTTACAGCCTGTTGGGGGAGTCTGGGGAGGTTATCCTATATCTTAGATGTTTGATCGGTCTTGGTGAAATTTTTGCATTCAGCCTACATTTTAACTAGTGTGCATCGCCATGTTATGATTGGTTGCACACTTTGTTTTTCACCTTCATTTATGTGCCGAGAAAACAAGTATACGTTAAACAGAGGCTGTAACCCAAAGACTGATATTGGATCCTTTTACCGGATATGGACAGTGGAGCAGATTTATTAATACCGTCTTATACTTACTGAAACTTAGTCCATGTCTACACAGAGCTGGTTTCTGGTTGGATTTTTGGCGGATTCAGTATTTAGAATCCGCCGAAAATCCGACTGTAACCTGTTCCCCATAGACCACAAAAAAAAAGCCGTGCTGTAGTCTACACAGCATGGGTTTTCTATTGACTGATTTCTAAACTGCCAGTCTCCACTGGAGAATAGAACATGTTCTATCTTCCGGCAGATTCCAGTGCACGTGTATGTAATGCGCAGGCTGAAAACTGCAGTACGGTGATGTTAAAATACTGTCGGACTTTCAATGATATTTTAAAAAAGTTGTGTAGACATAGCCTTAGACTAGATGGTCTAAAAATGCACCAGATTTATCTATGGTTGATAAATCTGACACATGCTTAGACACTTCTGTGTAACTCTTACCCCATTTTTTAGTTGGCTTTGCCTATGCCTAATACGGCAAAATTGTGACGCAGTATCTTTTTGGCGCATGTTGCTACTTGCTACCTTTCAGCAAAGCCATGCCTTTTAGCTATGCCAGACTCCTTTTGTCAGAGCAGGGGAGGGTGCATTCAATGTCACAATTTGACAGGGCTGTGGTCATTTTCGGAAAAATTTTGGACTGCTTTGGTTTTCCTGACAACGTTACAAAAGGGTCAAATTATTCTCTTAAAATCCTGCAGCCAAAATTTAAATTAATCATATACTTTCAGCTCTTTTATCTCAGAATTCAGGACAAGGCAAGGGTGTCCTCTGTCGTGCTTGATTTTTTTCAATTTTAATTAAACTCCTGTCAGTAATGATTGGCAATGACCGAAGTAGAGAGTGTTTTAACTATGGTGACTGTATAGCAAATATTTTTCTGTATGCTTATGACACATTATATGTTAGTAACAAAGCTGATTTATTAATCCATAATCTCCTAGTGATAAATATCTATGGTCACTATTTTAGTTAATGCATTAATTTGAGCAACTCCGTTTGCCCCTACAGTTCACTATACTTTCCACCGGTGAACTATTAGTTGCACCAAGAAGCCATTTTAGATAGTTTAGTCTAAAAAATGAGAAGCGAAAATAAATTGTTCTGCATCTTTTTTTCAGACTATTGATATAGTATTGTGTAAACTTATTTGGCAAGCAGTCTAGATGAAGCATAAAATATTTATAGCTAGACAAAGCTTGAGGAGTTTCCATGGTTCCTAAATTCATATGACACTTTTTTGTATCCCAGCTAAATCTTAAAATCTAGGTTGAAATCTACAGCAATTCAATTTAGCAAACTTCTAATTGTGAGCTAGAAACAGGCCAATTAAACATGTCATGTTATAATCTTATAAAGATTTGTATTTTGTTAAACTATGGAAGTCCTTGAGGAAAATCTGTCATATGCAATTTTCAAAGTTTTAATCCACTACAAGTTGGCTTGCACTTGCAAAATTTTGTTTCTTTAAATCTTTTAATTCTTCCAAACTGTAAAATGACAGTGTCATTTTTTTTAATGTATTTTGTTTAACCATTTCTAAAATTAGTCTTATAGCTGCTTATATTTTTCTTATATCCAACAATACCATGCTTATAGCTGCACTAAAGATAAATCAAGATTTCACTTGGAAACGCAAATATTGGTTGGCTTTAAAATCTTTAAAGCACTGTGCCCCTTATTCTGTAAGATGCTGTAGTTTTCGTGCATTTAATGCTCAAATCTGCAGTTTTCAGCCAGAAGAGTCCTCATAGAGTCAGTTTTTTTCAAATCCGGCCAATCGGAGGCCAGCCCCGCCCACCTCAACTGATAAACCTATTACTTTGAATAGGTAGAAACAGGTGAATAACTTCCGTGGGCGGCGCTAGCCTTTGGGGGGTGGAGCTAACACCTGCTCATGAATAAGATTTGAGGGGTAAATGCTCTAAAACTGCAGCATCTTACAGAATAAGGGGCACAGTGCTGGAAACAGCAGGTCTGACACTAGCTTGTGCTGCGCTCAGCAAGGGGGGCACAACATATGTGACAGGCTCCCTTTAAAAAGCAATGAAGTTAAAGAAGTGGACACCTTGGTCTTTGGACCTTTTTGGTGTAAGTTTTTGTTAAATAATTAAAAAGTTGATCAAATCTTTTTCCCTGAACCTTCCATGTTCTTTGAACATTTAGAAGTTACTCAAAATGCTTTTACCAAATTGTGGTTTTCTGTCCATTGTCCAACATTAAACACATTTTGCAGACTTTGGTCGTGATCTGACAGCGGAACTTTATAAATCTACAACCATATACAGATGAATGGTTCCATATTGGGGATTTATGACTGAAACATTTAAGAGCCTACAATAAGGGCAACTATAAGGATTTTTGGTTAAAAAAATTATTTTTTTGTAAGAACCTCCCTATCACCTTCCTTTCACTCAACGGATGATAAGTTAGTTATAGGGGACAAATTGTATTTCTTTCTTTCTAATAGTTGTTGAGTGATATAAAAAAAATTAGGAAAAAAAAGATTCTTGGGATGGATGTCATATATTGGCATGTGTCATTGGAAAAAGGTAGACGATATCCAGTTTATTTAAAAAAAAAAAAAAAAATCCAGAGCAAGACAAAGTGAGTGGCATATGTCACACACAGGTTAATATGGTATTTATTTAACGGATGTTTTTTGGGACCTGTCTATGGACATATTATAGTCTATTATGCTATTCCATCCTTCACATTTTGCAATACACTGATGCCTGGCCAGATAGAGGTTTTAAGAATATAGTGATTCCTCCAGTTACAATGGCCCCAAGATACAATATTTTCATTATACAGTGGCCTTTCATGAGACATTGTATCTTGAAACCACATTCAATAATCAATGTCACAGACACTACTGATCTGCAGCTCGTGATTGATGGAAGTTCCAACCAATTATGAACATTTTACTTGTAAATCACATGTATTAGTAAAGTGCATGCAGTGATTGGTGGTCTAGTAGTGTCTCTCTATAGTACTGTGTGGCACTACATGTGCCAGCATGAGCAACTTTTTTGGGCACCTGGTGAGGGCAGTCTCTTTTTCATGTATTGTGTATGAAGTATGTGTTGCAAAAAAGGTCTTGTACTCAAAATAGAAAGTAATTTCCAGCTTCCAGCAGCTCTTTCTGACTGTTATATATTAGGACCTGCTTTATATGGATTGGTTATCAGCTTCATTTCCATTGCCAGTTTTCCAAAGAGTTATAGCTTCAACATGCAGTGGTTTTAACATATAGTGGTCATGCTGGAAGCAATTAATATTATATGTTGAGGGAGCACTGTGCCAACAACTCTACTAGCTCTATATGAAATGAAAAGAGAGCTCTGATTGGTTGCTTTTGGCAACAAAGTCTTAGAACTAGACAGTTTTAATACATAAGGTGCTTAGTGCCTACTAAAAGGGGTTGTCTCATTACAGGGATTCATCATGCCTCCGTCCTGTTTTCTCGGTTTCATTTTTTGAATTTCGTGTTTACCAGCTGTACTGGCCTGCAGTGACGAGCTGCTGAGGACAAAAAGGTCTGTAGCTATAGTGACCGGCGCTGGCAGCCTATCAGGAGAGATCAAACAGGTCTGTTGCTATAGCAACCTGAGGAGCTGATGCAGCCCATACAAGATGGGATATCTAGGAATAGGTAGGACACGGTTAATGGACACATATTGCTAAGTGACTTGTCTTTGCAAGATCTTTAACATAAAAAGCAATCCTTGTAGTGAGACAGCCCCTTTAAGGGAGTTTTGAAGGGGTAAAACTGTGGTGTGAACCTAGCCTTTATGTACGTTCCTTACTTATTCCCAGAATATAATATCCCTCGACCTGGAAGATAGATAATCTTCTTTCTGTAGGACTGATGATTACGAACAACCTGTTTTGGCAAATAAATACTGCAATTCATAGTCATGTACTCATTCCTGTCTTGAAAATTTTGAAAAAAAAAAATGTAATGCTGCTTAAGTTATTTGTGTGCATACATTTACATAATGGAATCTAAAAATCGTGAAATAAGGTTTCAGAAACGTTTCTGCCCACATCTTGTTTCAGCCTTTTCTTTAGCATATGCATGCTTTAGTGAACGACTGCAAGCTGTAAATTTTGTAGCCTTTTCTCCTTTTCTATTTTTACCATATCTTTTTGGGAACCTATATTATTTAAATGTTAAGTTTTACTTAAAAATTTCTGTCCACCATGTGT
The DNA here is from genome assembly GCA_025379985.1 of Phyllomedusa bahiana. NCBI lineage: Eukaryota > Metazoa > Chordata > Amphibia > Anura > Hylidae > Phyllomedusa > Phyllomedusa bahiana. The sequence continues at coordinate 10,540 of JAODAL010004026.1, read as the reverse complement.
TTTGTGTCTGTCTGGTATTGCTGGTATTGAATAGTTAAATTGAAGCATTTCTTCTCTAAAAGTGTGTGTCTGAAGCTGGAAAGCACTTCATCACCTCTTTACCTGATAAATGTAGCAGCTGACAAATTCCGCTCTGTCTCTATATGCGTGCCATCTTGATCGATGGGCCTCCCACATCAAAAGCTATAATCTGATTTATGTAAGGTTCTGCACATGGCAAATCAGATTCCAGCAGAAAGTTCCGGAAGACATGCTCTTTGCATCCTGCAATAGTGTCGCTAGAGGGCTTAAGTTTATTTACAGATCTCAAGCAAAATGTTAACATCTGCTCTTTAATGTCTTCTTCTTGCAGACCTGCTCCTTTATTTTGTTGCTTTTGCCTGAAAGTGTTTATGGTTTGCAAAGGCCATAACGGTTATGTAGGTTATTACATAAAAGCCACACTAAAATAATATATATATAGTAATGGAGCATTGGGAACATTAAAAAAAATCGTATACCACTGGCTTCTCTAATAGCCCAGTTGGAATTATCAGTTGTTACTTCCTAGAGCACGGCAGTTCTTGAAGAAGTACTCTGAGAAAGTTTTCTTTGTCGCCCCTCCATCTGTAAGTGCTGCACTGTGAGCAGTGAGATATTTTAAACACGCAGCTTTATCATGCTACTTTTAGGCTATCTTCACACGGTGTAATTGCACGGACGTTTTATACCCGCAATTACGCCTTGTGCTCGGGAGAGGGGGCGGCAGCCCAAACCCCCCCATAGACATTCATTATTCTCGGCGCGTATACGCTGTGAATAATTGACATGTCACTTCTCTCCCCACTCGGCGTATTGTACGAGTAGGGAGAGGAGATGTATTCTAAAAGTTTTTCTATGAGATCTTTGGATTACTGTAATGACTGTGACGTATCTCGCCCCGTATTTAGCGCAGTACGGCGCGAATTACAGGGCGAAATACGCCCCAATGATTGCCGTGTGAACATAGCCTTAGGCCCTGTTCACACCATGGATTTGGCCATGGTTGTGGCCGCGGGTTCCGACGCGGTTTCCGCGGCCAAATCACGGCCAGTTTATTAACATGTTCCTATGGGAAACGCGTTTAATATTCACAAAACTGCGGTTTGGCCGCGGTGGGTTTCGAACTCTCCTGGGCAAATTCTGACATGGAGTCCTCAGCGCGGCGGCCCCGCGACTGGGCCACGGCTGGCGGCGCGGTTTTCCCCCTGCCTACTAATTTGCATGGGGGCAAACCCTCGCCGCAAGCCGCGCCCTAAACCCCGCCCCACTTGCGCCGCGACCACGCTCGGCGACCGCGCCGCTAAAGTTTGCGGCGAGGTTAGGACGAGGCTTGGCCGCGGGAACTGCGGCCAAACCCGTCGTTTGAATATGCCCTTAAACTGATTTGGTTCTTAGGTTACATCAGACTTCACAAATCCATAACAACTGTTTTCTGGATGGACCAAAAGTCACTTTCTCCATTCATATGAAATGCTAGAGTCCCGTAGCAAAGAGTAGAGCAAGTGACCTGCGGTCCACAGAGCAAACACTATTGGATTTGAAAAGTCTGATTGCGGGGCCCATGGATGCCCTGAGTAAAATTTCTTAGATGTTAGTACTGTTTACCCACTTGAGCCACCTAATGACGAGAAGCAGCTGGCTCGATCACCTCCCTTCTCAAAAACGCCATAGCAGGTACAACTTTTTGTTATCGAAGAGAGCTCACGTTTGGGTCCATGCCCGCCTGTCTGATCAGTCTCCACTATTGCTGACACAGAAGAAGTTAACGCTAGAGAAGTAAGAGTTCTCTTGGAATTAAGATTACCACTTACCAATTTGATTCATTCAAGTAGCATTATTATATGCACATTTTATTGTTCATATCTGAATTGTTACATGAAATAAATTACATTCGATAAGAAAAAGTTGTACCTGCTTTGGCGTTTTGAGAAAGGTTGTTGTATAAGGAGAGTGAGGTGCTCTTGCCGCAGGTGTGTGGTGAACCATATCAAGCTGCAATAGCTACCAACACAGTGTTTTGAAAGGTCTATCACCTTCCTAACACACAGGAAAGGCTAGCACTCCAAGGTAGAAATTCTTATTTTTATGTTTTTAACTTCTTTTTGAATTTTTATGCCATTTCACGTTATTTGCTGTACTAAAACTGTGTTATCGTCAAAAGCCTTTGACATTAACACAGGTTCTATAACCTCTAACCAGCAGTGTAACTTGAGATACTTACCGAGTACTTTACCAGACTACCTTTTATCTTTATGTTCTTACCACCCCATTTTCCATGGTACAGCCACTACACATGGGTTGAAGGTCAAAACTTTTTTTTTTTTTTTGAGAGGAGGGGTGGAGGGTTGTATTTAACATTCAGTTATAGGTTAGTCAGCAGGCTTATAAACCTTCTCGATTTAGCATTTTTACCTAATTGGTGAGCTTTAGGTCATAGAATTAAATGCTATTTTATACAACAGTAGTGCATGATCACATGGGTTTGCACACATTTGGAACTCTTTTAAACAGTGATATTTTGGAAACCAACATTTTTAATTGCATTGTTTGTTTACTAGTATTTTTCGTATAAAAGCATAAGTGTCTCGGCCTTGGGACTTAACTCTCCACCCTTTTCCCACTCTAAAGACACAGTCTAGCATTATGCAGTCAAACTCATAGCATCCATTGTATTGTTGTCAATTAGTAATGGGTTGTCCATTACTTTAACAAAGTGCTATTTGGGAGAACCTAAAAAAAGAAAAAGCATACAGGCACACTACCATTAAATTTTTCTTTTAATGTATTGACAAGTAATATTCGACTATTACATGGATTTTTTTCTTTAGGTGGTTGTTTTTATTTGTATATAATTTTTTTTGAACTTCCCCCTATGTAAATGACTCTCTCTGACTTCCCTTTTCTTAGCTCTGATAGCACAACAGTAAGAGGATTGCTTGATGGTCCTTCTTTTTGACTGGATGTGGAATGAGAAGTGTAATTGTTATTGGCAATAACCTGGTAACTGTTAAGAAACCCCCTCTCCAGTGCAGAAAAAAATTAACACATTTAATCTTTCATGTATTGCTAGTTACATTAACACTAAATGTCACAATGCACTCCGTGGCCCCTGCTTGAGACCGCGTTCGCACTTCTGTCAGGGTTCCCTGCGGCCACCATTACTTACCTCTCCTCGCTCCTGCTCTGCTCCGGGCTGATGCATGCAATCCTGTCTCTTAGGATGCGCACAGGCTGGCTCTCTGAAATTTAAAGGGCAAGAGTATCGCTGTTGCCCAATCACCGGTCGCTGGACCCTTTATTAGGTCATTTCCTCCTGCAGTTTGTGTCACTGTGTTGGTGTGTATCCTTAAGCCTCAGCGTGGTATCTGTTTTTGTGATTCCTGGACTTGACCCATGCTACATTTCTGACTATCCTCCGACTGCTGCCAGCCCCAACCTTACCTCGAGTGCCCGGACCACGTCCCGCTCGCCGCCTGCCCTAACCTTACTGCCTGTCCACTGACCACATCTCAAGCCTGACCCTCCTGTACTACGTCTGTACCTTCGTTGTCACCACGAGCGGCCACATCAGGGTTAGTGACATGGGAGTTCCCCGCAGCAAAGTCCAACCTTCATTGCAGTAGGCTCTTGAGAATACCAAGGAGCTCCTTAGATTTTGCTCCCTGGTGTGGTTCATGTTCATGTCTCGAGAGGATCCACTACCTCACCCCTCACACTGAAACTGTAAATGTTAAAAATAACTGGAAAAAGTAAGTTGTTTTAAAACCTTTAACTGGTGGTGTAAGCTAAAAGGATGATCAAGATAAAGGTAGTCTGGTAAAGTACTCGGTAAATATCTTAACACCCCATTTTCCATGCTATCACCATTACATATGGCTTGGAGAGCAAAACTTTTTTTATTTTTTTACTGTGAGTGATTCTCTAGTAGAGGGCAATATCTTATATGTAATTTTTAATTACATAGTACTGCCGAAATAGAAAAAACTCTCAAAATTTAAAAAAAAAAAGTTTTCCAGGAATATTGGTTTTAACAAAAATACTCTTTTCACCTGTCAAGACTGCTCGTTGTCAAAGCCATTGATCATGGGACACTGTGGCCAATCACTGGCCTAACCTGAGTTTTTTTCTGTTTATAAGCCTCCTTCCCTGAACAGCAGCAACTTTTTTTTTTTTCTTTTTGAACGATGGCATAACATTCACAAGTTTTTTAAGCATTTCTAAAAGTACTTTTAGAAATGCTTAAACTTGTGAATGTTATGCCATCGTTTGCAGTTGATCTGCAAAAATGGTATGTGACTGGTTTTCTTTAAGTGAATTTTTTCCTTTTTTTTCGCCCTTCCTCATTGAGTATTTGAAGTATGAAATATATAATTGTACCAGTAGAGTCACCTACTGGATCTCTCCTGTTAAACCCTTACACAGCATTCAAAATCATCCAATGAATTGTGGCCATCAAATATTTTTTTTCTTTTACCTCTTATTTGTCCAACTGTGAATATAAATTGAATTTTATATATGTAGAAATCGAGGTCTAAATTGCTCCAAGCTGCTCAAGTCCAATGTACAGACTCCTGTCAGGAAAGTGTATTCCTTACTTTTATTTTTTTCTGAGCAGTATATTTAGTTTGTTATACAGTATATCGTATTTACTAGCTATCCTATGGGTATCCTTTTTCATTAGTGTATTCTGAGTGCTGATGTTGAAGGTCACAAATGTAACAGCTGCTCGTCTTTTGACCTTTCATGATCTTGACCTTCTCTTTTGTGTGTACCAGTCAGAGTGTTCATATTGTTTTTCATGTTGTGTGACCTTTTTCTTTCTCTACAACTATGGAGATTTCAATGGTGCAACTCTGCAGACCCTCAAATCAGAAACAAGCGCAAAAAATCATGTAGAAGAATATATTTGTTACCATTAGTAGGACTGTATAGAAATAGAAGCATAGATATGGTGCAATCTACAAATACACTAGTATATGTTTTTGTTGCTCTGTGCCTTACTCAGCAATGCTTGATGGTTTTAAAGATGTATTTTATCTTACTTGTATGTTTGAAAGGGGCATACGACCCAAACCATCTATATAGCCAACAGATTGGGCGCGCATCTTAAAGTTTAGGCTCAACTTTTTGTATTGGGGTGGTGTTACACACAGTGTTTTAGTTTTATGGTGGGAATGAATTGAAAAGAAATTGAAAATACGGCGAAAGGCCAAACATTACTACTTCATGCTGGGCTTTGATTTTAAGAAAACTTTATCAAAAACTGTAGTGGTGTTTTTCTATAGAGAGGAAAAATGCTTTTTATGAAACTACATTTAAGAAAATACATACAGGTTATAGTAATAATGTACAAGTTACACCTATATTAAACTAGTATCAACTATTCTTTTTATTATAAAATACATGTTAAGCTGTTAACCTGTCACACTAATACCAAGAGGACACTCTTTTGACATCTATTTGGTTCATACAAAACCTAGTCTTGCATCTCAGGATATGTTTGGATATTTTTACTTGCAATTTTAATTTGCTATATCAAGAGGTTAAGAGTAGAGCCTTATTATTGGATTGCTCCTGGGGAATGAATTCTTAACGGGTATGGACGAGATCTGCTGTGGCAACATACTTAAAATAATTGTAGGATTACTGAATGTTCACATGATGTGCAGTCCAGAACTTGCTCTGAACTTGTTCCTTATCTGGAAAGATTAAGCTTGTTTACATTACTTACAAGCTTCAACACTTTAGAGCTCTGTAGCCTAGTGTACTACAGTTTTCAAATCTCCAGCACTCATGTTCCTCTAACAGGATTAGCTAGAAACAGCAGATCTGATATGTCAATCACTACTATAGAACCACCTACATTTTAACCAGAAAGCATGAGCCTGAAGCTGCCTGTGGATCTGTAAAACAGCACAGAGAGAAAACCCCTTTAAAAACTGTGAATCTGTATAATAGCCACCTCAGAAACTAGACACAGCAAGAACAGTTGAGGGTTTCGAAAAAGGCTTAGACAACTACTTACAACAACAAAATAATAATACATATTCGGACATATACAGTTCTTGTTATGGTAATCTAATCCAAGAGTAAAGTGTTTCCATTTAGGTTACATTGGTTCATATTTTATGGGTTCCATATTCTGAATTAATAGAGGGAGAAACAAAAGTTTGTAAAATTACCTATACCCTTTACTTCACCACATCTTCTACCCTTGGTTGAACTTCTTCATGAACATGTGCCTTCTGTTCAGCTGTACTAACTATGTAACTATGGATAATTATGGTAACCTCATTTAGCAGCTTAGATCTTCCTAGATTTTAACATATTCTGGCTCGTTTGTTTTTGTTGTTGTTCTAAACCCATGACTTAGTCCTCATTGTGCCAGTTTCCAAATTAACAAATGGACATGCACATTATGTTGGAAAATTGGCATCTGACATCAAGTTGATTTTAAAGCAAAATTATCTATTTTGGGTAATTCATGCAAGTTTTCATACAGGTTGATCTGGAGGTATGGCAACATGAACATTGTCACATTTATTTTTATTACAATTTGCAATACAATTGGTTAGTTTAATCATAATACACTACAAGTGGTTACCTCTAGTGTTTATTTAAAACAAGAAAAGCTCATCATCTAACCATTGTATTGATTATTAAATACTAGGAAAAGAGGTTGTTTATTGTCGGCGGTACCTAAAGAATCTGGAGAGAACAACCAATAAGAGATCAGGTGGGCTTAATACTTTTGATAAACCTTAAACAGGAACAACTATGAAGGTATTCCCTTGCATCTGTTGGAAATTATAAACACTTTTATTTAAGATTGAAGAACTAATTAAATAATTTAACCCTTTTGTCTGGTACTAGTGGGCCTCTGTATGGTTTCACGAACACTTTCTTTAGCATCATTATTTTGCTGACTGTTTTGCCTATCTAATGAAAACAGATTTTCTTAGTAATCATAAGTGACACCCACACCTATCAAACACCTATCAATCTGTGAATGTGGCATATGCCATAATTGTGTCAAATGGAAATAACCCTTTAAACGAGTTATTGAGTATCATGTAAAATAAGAGGGTATAACTGTGTCCGGAAATAAAGGTTTATTCTTTGTATAACAAAAAATTCTACAATTTGCGATGCTAGATTTTGTATCAACAGAAGAAATAATAGAAGTACATTCTCACTGTTGCTTGACAATGGTTTTTTTTCTTTCACATACATCTGTATAAGGAAATAAAATGTCAAGTAAGTACTTTCTTTGTTCTTCTGTAGACAAACTCCTCTGTAAACAACTCGTCACTCTTACCCATCAAGCTCTCCACAGCGCTGCACCCCCCGACATCTCCTCCCTCATCTCTTAGACTACATGCCTCACTCATCCAAACCTCCTATGAACGTCTCCAATATTTCACACTTGCTTTACCAGTTCTCTGGAACATCCAACCATGTACCATCAGGCACAGTCCTAACCTCCATAGTTTTAAGAGTACACTTAAAATATATCTTCTTCAGCATTCCTACCAAGATCCCTAATTGCTAACCCTCACCTGCTATCGCACACATCTGTTACTCCCTACACTAGGGCACTCGCAGGCACTTATCTGTATATAGATGTACTGTCTGGGTGGCAGGTTCATCCACTTTTTATGAAAACCACCCCCTATTTATGAAACATGGTTGGACCATTGTAAACTTAGCACTTCTCACCCTTCGTCTCACCCATACAACCTTCTAGATTTTAAGCTCTCACGAACAGGGTCCTCACAACTTGTCTCTCATCTGTAAGTATCTTTTATGGTATAATGTCTGTATTTTTGTCCTTGTACCCTCTAAATTGTAAAGTGCTGCACAATATATTGGCACTATATACGTAAAGATTATTATTTATTTATTAACCAACATCAGGCCTAATATTTATTAAGACTAACAGGAAGACTGTCTTTATTAACCATAGCAACCAATCAGAGCTTAGCTTTCATTTTTCAAGAGCTATTTAAGAAATTAAAGCTGATCTCTGATTGCTATGGTCTTATCAGTAGACCGTTTTGATAAATGAGGTATACTGCGTCTTGTCTGCATTGAAAATGTGACAACAGTAAAGTTTGCACCAACTGTTTATTTTTCCTTTAATTTTTTTAATTTGGTTAATATTTGGTCCTACCAGGAGCCACGGTATTTCCCTTTGCAAAATTTTTATGTTTTAATTCTCAACTTTATTTCATTTTAGGCTAAGAAGCTGGAGGAGAAGGAAAAAGACCTCAAAAGGCAGGATGAATATTATAAGGAGCAGTTGGCAAGACTTGAAGAGAGAGTAAGTGTGGATGTCAGGGGCAAAATAAACCTGTATTGCTCTATATGAATATAATGTTATTTTTTAATTTAAAATTAGCTATTGTGTTATTTTTCATTTGTAAAGTTTACTTGCACAGAATCTCCTTACAAACTATAGGTCTTAACATTCTCGAGGCAGATTTAAAGTCACCAGGCAGTCTGCTGACCACAAGCAGATAAAATTCACTACATGTGATGCACGTTACCTGTAGTTATTTTCTAGGGCCATTTTAACTCTGTTGGCAGTTTTATTTTTTATTTTTTTGTGAAAACCTACCGTGTCCTTAAATGTGCTGTTTTGCCTAATTTTAGATCTTAGCTACTGTGTGTAACCTGGGGGAAGTAGTGTTTTTTAGTGTGCGTTTGTCTTTGCTTAAAGGGAATGTGTCATCAAAAAATGACTTTTTTATGCTAAACACATTTTGTAGGAATTTTTGGTTATGTTTTTTTTAATTTTCCAGATCGCTTTCAATATTTTTTTAATAATTCTTAGTCCTGCAGTTTTCACTTTGGCCACTAAGCCTAATTTAAACGTCTGACACTTCCCGCTCTGTTTAGAGTTTTTCAGCAGCTTGCATTATCAGTAAAAGCAGGGTCAAACTGAAAGGAGACACCATTGTGTAAGATAACACAGAATCCCCCAGTCACAAGAGGGGGGGATGTCACAGCTCCCCTTTCCCCTCCCTTCACAGGAAAAACTTTTCCTATACAAGTCTATGGGACAGAATGTCTTAAGAATCCTATGTGCATGAAGCTGCTGTTAAGTATTTTCTGATGCTGTTAAAGCAGTGCAAGCAAGAATTTCTTCCCCAACATCGTATATAGATGGCCAAATAGAGAAATCTACAATCGGGAAATAAAAACGACTGATAGGAAAAGAATATGGATCAGGGGCTTGAATTAATAAGTTAAAAAAAAAAAAAAATTGGCGACAGATTCCCTTTAACCCCTTAAGGACCCAGCCAGTTTTGGCCTTACTGACACAGCCTAACAAAAGATACCGGGTTCTTGGTGAATCACCACGCCCAGCGGTGCCCAAGGGCATGGCCATAGGTGATGATTGACAATTTGTAATCACTACAACAATGTACTGCATGGTTTTACGCCAGCAATGTATCAAATAAAAATAGAAAAGCAAAAAAAAAAAGAAAAAAAAAAAAAGTGAAAAAACAAACACATGTAATAAAATACGCACACTGCCCTTTGCCCCATAAAAATGCTAATCTATCCAAAGACGTTAAAGAAAAAAAAAATTACACATAAAGTGGTATTGCCATGTGCCTAACATGTTATTTGACCCACGCAATGAACACCGTTAAAAAAAGAATGGCAGAATTGCGTTTTTTTTTTTTTTTGTTCATCCCACTCAATAAAAAATGATCAGTCATATAAACCCAAAAAAGGTAGAAATGAAAACGTTTGTCATACAAAAGAAAAAAAGCCCTTACATGGCTCCGTACACAGAAAAATAAAAAAACAAAGGTACCAAAAAAAGGATATAACCATTGCTACACAAAAGAAATTTATTGGAAATAACAAAAAAAAAAAAAAAAAAATTGGCGATTGCTCTAATCATATTGCCCCCCAGAGTAAAACATCATTTATACCCACACAGTGAACGCTGTAAAAAAAAAATTAAAAAGTACCAGGATTTCTATATTTATTTCATACGGTCTTTAAAAAAATGGATTAAAAGGCCATAAAACAGTGTTGTGTCCCCCAAAATGGTACCAATAAAAACGTCAACTCATTCCACACAACAAGCCCTTATATAGCTCACTATACATGCAAATACAAAAGTTAAGGGTGTCGGACTGTGACGATATAATTTTTTTTTTTTTTTTTTTTTAACTAAATTTTTGTAAAATAAAAAACTAAAAATAAATACAATTTATTTTTACAGATCGTATAGTAAACTTATGTCATTTTTACCACATGGCCGAAAAGCTTAAAAAATAACCCAAAAACAATGGGGGAAATGATTTTTTTTGTTTTGTTTTTTTTTTCCTTTTGTGGCCCTAAGTTAGAAAAAATGCAAACTCCTGTGGCCAAAATGCACAATAAAACCCCACATGAGTTCCCTAAAGGGGTGTTGAATCCAAAAAAAGGGGATCTTCTAGGAAGATTGCACCTGTGCTGGTACTTTGAAGGTTTGCAAATGTGAATGGCCCAACCC